>MU151061.1:0-263840 GCA_015584085.1 Macrolepiota fuliginosa MF-IS2 | reverse complement strand
TCAATAGCATATTTCCAGCCTGTTTGAGAGGACCTTAGCTAAACATCAGGCATATTTATGCAGCCCAAGGCGCAACATATTAGAGTGCATCAACATGACGAGAACACTCTGCGATGACAGAGGATCAACGCTGCGCTCTATTCAGATGGGCTGGCTAGAAGTTCAGGTTTGTGTACTCCAGGCTACGGTGGCAAAAAATGGAACGCAGGAATCGGACGAGATAAGCTGGTCAAACTAGTGCGCATCGCATGGGTTCGGGTGGTGAACTATCCATAGCGGGAACTTCGAAAGAACAATGTCGGATCCAGTATTCTAAAAGAAAAAGCGGTGGTATGGACTGGGGACGGCGATCCCGGTAAGGACATAAGAGGCGAAAGACAATAAGAAGATAGAGTCAGTGGGTACGGCAGTGCTTCCATTTTTGGGTTGATATTATGATCGGCCCTGTCGGGTGGGACATCCACGTGCGAATCTGTTCTCCCTAACTTGGCGCTGGAAGACAATAAGAGTTCCTCCCGCAAATATGGCCGACTCTGTGCTCGACTTTTTTTACTTTGTTTCTACCCTCTGTGCCGTACACCGACCTCGTAGAGCGTGGTCTCCATCGCCCTTTCTTGATTTTCGACATTTCATTTGGTTTCGAGTTCGCCTTGACCCCGCTACACCGGTTTCGCAAGAGTTGTGCCATATGTGAGTTATCAAATGGTGAGCAACTACATCCTGTCCTAACGGCGGGCCAGCTTTTCGAGAAACAGCACCGGGTCAAGCGCTCCGAGAATTTTTGACCCACAATGTCCATTTCTTGCAATGAGTACCCGGTATGTTGCACCATCATCTTACTACAACGATATCTTGACCATGCTATATAGCATATGATGGGGGATGATGATGGTCCCCTTGCAGCAGATGTGTGTACCTCGCATTGATATATCCTCCACACTCACTGAAAAAGATCGCATTAGCATTATAAAAGAGCCGTGCTTCGAGTGGCTCCTAGTCGATTCTCGATCGAATTTTTGCCACCCACTAAGCTCGGTGGAAGCGGAACTTATAGCTACGGCATGCGTGTAACCCCCGTTAGTCGTGGAGACCGAGCTTCGATATCTTCCAACGGCTCGAACTCAGAGTATGACGTCTGGCGGCGGTGGGAGGACTGCCTATGGTTCCAAGATGGCTTAGAGCTCGAGTACAAACGTTCCGCAAGAGAGAAACGTCAGCGCTTGTTACAGGGTAAAGGTGTCAAGAAGAACGGTTTCTATCTTCAAGACCAGGCTTCCTCTTGGGAGTCCCTACCGCCAGGCCCAGATCCTAGCTCCGTCGCCCAGGATATTCACCAATACATTCCGAAGCTGACGAAACGCGGAACGATATTCCGTGCTAGCATGGCTACCATTGAACAACGCAATACCGAGCTACAAACATTTGTCGAGGCATTATTCAAGGAGGACCAACCCGCCCTCATTAAAGAGATGAGGTCGACAAGGCTTGTCACAGACTTCTTTGGATATTGGCATCGCGATGCCGAGCTTGCTTCGAAGAAGCAGAAAGCCAAGGCTCGAGAATCCCGTGAATCTTTGACACCAAGCATTTTCTCCTCCTACTTCTCTGCCTCGACGCCATCCCTTCTGGATTCTCCGTCAGGAAAGTCGCCGAAATCCCTCCCTACTTCTCCAGTGAAACGGCCTTTTCTTCGGCCACGGTCATCAACGTCCACGGAACGACCACATTCTGTGGCCTCTTCCCAAATCACGGCCACACCTGCATCGACAATCTCCCGCGGGAGGACGAGCTCAGAGTCCTATACGATCTCGTCGGCTTCCTCTTATACCACTATCCGGCGTCGTGCCCTTTCTGTTACATCTTCCGACTCCTCCTCATCCCAAGGCGAGGCTTCTGATAACGGAACTGCTTCTGGCGATACTGGGATCATGGAAGTTCCCATCATTTTTGGTCACAATCCTCAGCTACAATTTAATAGCATCTCACGGCCAGGTTCTCTCTTGGATGCCTTGCCAGAAGAACACGATGAAATGACACCACCTTCGGGACAACAAGACTTCATGGCTCCTCTCCGAAAGAAGACAACACAGAGTCCAGCCAGTTTAATCCAGCGCAGAAACCGGAACGGTCAGGTCTTTGTTTCGCCTCCTGTTACGCCATCTGCCCCTGCTCTTGAGAGTCCCCGTGCACCAGCCAGTATACAAATTATACCAGGTGAGGTTCTTCAAAATGTTCTGTGTTTTATTCTCATGCTTTAAGCAGAGCGGTCAATGCGCGAGTCCTGGGCAACCATTGATTCGACTTCAACCTATCTTGAGGGACTCGACATCGGGCTCCCGGCTTCTCCTACTGGCTACCGCCGTTCTATGGCCAGCATTAACACCTTCATGACCACCGACTCAGCAGAGGCTGTTCTCCCCCACACCCCGCTACCCTCCAGCCGTACACCGATTAATCAGCCCGAAATCCCGATGTATCGACCCAATCCTCGTGCCTCTGTACCAGTTTCTTTATCAGACTTTGATATCGAGATCCCGGAGGATAACGACATCAACTCGATATACGGTACGTGTACCCGCCGCAATTATGAGTAACTTCCCGCTAAAATAATACCGTTAGACGCGTTCCCAAGACCTGCATCCTTTATCCCTGAACGACCCGAGACACCCGTCGCCCAAACCTCTATACCCCGATCCAAGGCGCCTGAACCTTACCTTGCGGCCCCACCATCTCCGACTACTTCTGTTTCGACTACCTTTTCCTTCTCTACAGTTCTATCTGCCTCCACGGCTACGTCAATCTCTACCACAGCTACGTCGTCAACTTCCTCCTCAGGCAACAGCAACAATCTCTCAATCAAAGCTGCACTCAACAACACTATCATTATGTTCCGTGTCTCTCGCGATATCACTTTCACAGAACTCCGTCAGCGGATATATAACAAGTTTATTGGACAAGAAGGCGTCCCATTATCCAGGGAATTTACGATTGCGGTTGTTGTGGCTGAAATGAACTCGCCCATCGCTCAGCTACCTGAGCCTGTTGGAACGAGGAAACGTTCTACGTCAGTCACCTCCGTGGATCACCCTGAGATGCGGATTGTTGACTCCCAAGGAGATTGGGAGACGGTCGCTTATTCGACCGAGGGCACTAGGCTCACTCTTCGGATCCTTGATACTCCTGCTTAAAAGAGCAGCTTGTCACTCCCTTCATTCGTCTCCTCCCTGTGCTACACTCACACAATCCTTACAGCTCTATTATGAACTATCATGACTGTGTTCACGAACATTTTTCATTCTCCTTCAATTTGATTTTGATTACGAAATCCGTGGTCGTTTCGTTTCTTGTTCATTATTTTTTTTCATGAACTCTATTGATATCCTTATTGTCACAACTTTTTGTTCTGTGATTTAAATGCCGCTGCCAGTGAGGGCATTTTCCTGGGCAGCTGCCTCTTTCAATACCCTTCGACCTTCATTAATTACCCTTATTGTGTTTTGTATACACCGCATTATTTTCGTGTCTGTGCACTATGTAGAATGAGTAGTACGTTAACAATGTATCAATTGAGTATTATCTCGTCCATTTTTCATCTTAAGCTTCGATTCGCACGAGGTGAATGACAATAGCCGTTGATCGCGTTGAGCTATCTCCCGGTCCAACCGGCGGAGCAATGGGCTTCGAATAATTCAAAGTGTTTGTTCCACCACAGTTCATATAGCAGACTGATGAATACCAAGAAGTTGAACAACCATCATGACTTCGATGATTATTATGTACGACTAGAAGAACGTTACAATAACATGTTCTATCGAGCAGCAATCCGCGTTGCCTGCGGCGTATGTGGAGTGGGAGGCGTAGCTGGAGGCTTCGCATTAGCCGGCGATGCACCAACAGGCAAAGGCGATCTCGTCCAATCTGGCAGGATACTCCTAGGCCGATTCGGTGTTTCGGGGGCCACTTCCATCTCCTCATCTTCCGCACTCTGAGCTGCTGCGTCTGCTTCATCCCATTTCTCCCTTGAAACCTCTGCGCCACCCGTTTTGAGAGACCTATAGAAGTATACATAAGTACGATGCCACGAGTTGAACAGGAGATACGAGATGCACCCGGCTAGCGATCCACCGACCCAGGCCATCAGCGATGGCGCAAATGCAGGGGCCTTGCCTGCGTTCGCAGCAACCCTACTTGAAGTCGCAGGAGGTGGCGAGGGATTATTCAGGATGGAAATATACGGTACAAGAGTCCTCAAGGATGCATATCTGTCGTATACAGGTGGCGGTGGTTTCCAGGGAACGGTGGGGTATCCTGGATTTCGGTTACCATTTACCATAGGTGGTTGAATGGCACGTAAGATTTCTGCATGCAGTCGTGGTATGAACCCCGGTAGCATCGCAGTACCTCCTGTGACGAGAACGGAACACGCGAGCGTTTTTCGGAGATCCATAGGTGTCTTGAGGAGGACGTCAAGAATAAGCTCAGCAAGACTACTCTCGTCGATATCACCGCCCTCAAAGAGGACTTCTGCTGCTCGTTCACGGATCCAGCCCGGTATTACGAGTGTTCCTTGTCCTGTGCCCTGTTGCTGTGATTGGGGCGGTGTAACACGCATTTGAACGCTCGTAGCTTGGGAATGTCGTCTATAAAGATTTGCAATGCCTTGCAGGTGACCTTCGCTCGGAACGCTTCCTAGCGAGGATGGTGCACGGGGACGCTCTGATTCGGATGCTTCGGCTTGTGAGGGAGGAGCATCCGTGTTTTCTGAATCTGCAGTTGAAAATTCCGACTCGGAAGGAGCAATTGAGTCACTTGGTGGTACTTCGGGTTCGAAATCGTCGTCATCTTCCGCCATTGGTATGTCCTTGAATGCGTCCCCATCGTCCTGAAGATCTGGCATAATGCCGCTGACGAAGCAGTACCGTGTTTTGATTTCTTCAACGAGCTGGTCAGTGAGGATTTCTTGCGGTACCCTTGTTGCGCGATCAGCATTTGGGACAACAGTGGTAGAGCCTAGGGAAGCCAAAGGTGGAAGGTATGTTGCAAACATGAGGAGAAGAGCGCGTAGATGTTGTGTTAGTCTTGCTCCCGCTAGAGGCGTAGTTCTGAGTTGAGGGAAGAGAGGTCGCGATGCAAAAATCTATAAACAGTAAGGAAGGAGAAACGAGAAAGACACAGACTAATTCCTCACTGGGAGAGCGACGGATTCAAGGTGACCAGAATCCACTACCAGACCGGTGATACGTCCGACCGAGAGCAACGAGAGGAGATGACTCGAGGCAAACGACACCGAGGGGACCTACCAAACGTTTCAACTGGAGCACTCTAAAATGCCAATATACTACTGACCTGATTGTCAAAGAGGATCCTCGCGATGAGATCCTTAATGTATAGCGGCAGTAATGGATGTTCAACCACAATAACCTTCCTCGCCTTCGGATCTGTCATCAGAGAGCTTTACAGTCATTCAATACTATCGACAGAATAGCAAGCCCACAAATACTCAACTCACTCGTGAAAAACTGATCTTAGGCATTTTTGCAGTCGGATTTCGAGCATCTTATCCTCCTCGGTGCGTTCAAAGGGATCAGCGGCCCTCGATAGGTTCCACAGTGTATCATTTGGGCCTACGGCATGAAATACATCCCTTGGCTTTCCTTCGCCGCTGAATCCGACTTTCCAGATTCGCGAACCTGGGTCAATGATGATACGGTCCTCAACTCCATATAGTGAGTGTCGACGCGTTGTTGTGTAATGCGGCGAGGCTTGAATTATATGAGTATTAGCTATCCGGGATGTCGCTGGAGTTGTCGGGTGATTTGCTGTCCGTGATGTTGGGGTTGTAGGTTGAGCAGACATAGTTGAAGCGGAGGAAAGGTAACATTAGTGAGTGATGCCAACAATCCGTTCATCACGTGTAGCTTCGGGAAGCTTCAAGACTCAAGTACTCAAGATCCAAGCGTTAAGGTATCAATGTATGGATGTACAACATGGTGGAACTGATATTGCAATGCTAGTAGCAGAATATGCAAGAATTGCAGCTGGCTGTCTATAGCGTCTGAATAAGAATATCATGAATTATGCGGTAAGTCGTGCAGCAAAGACCATGATAAGAACTGCCCAGCTCTCAAATTGTTCCTTGGTCATGAAAAGAACGCCCTGCGACAGAACGGCTTTGATAATTTGTGCTTGCATGCCCTATGAAACTCAGTGTGAGGACAGTCTAAGGGTGTGATCAAGGTATAAGGGGACGAACCTGGTACCAGCCGAGGAAACCTTCCCGCCTCCAGACCCGCTTGAGAATATCGATAGCACCAGAGTTCTTGTTGTGCGTGTTGCGATGCCCATTAGGAAGGGGTAGTTCTCCGTTATGCTCGGTAGCATCCTCACTATCAGCACTTCGTGCTTGAATGCGGACCTTGGCCATAATGTAAGGATATGTCACCTGTTCAACAAAATTTGTTAACCAGGGTGTTCAGAAACAAATCACGAAACGTACAATGGTAGCAAGAGTCTTGCTGAAGGCCCCAACAAGGAAGCTGAGGCCCGGAGACATCTTTGTTGAGTTATTGTTCCTGGAGAGCAGCACCAAGCTCTTCACCCGCTCGAATACACCATATGTAATGGCGGGGTTGACAGTAAGCACCAACCCGGGTCTAAGTCCTGACCACAGGCCAGTCACGCCTTCTTCCTCGACGATTTCGCGGGCGACGGTAAGGAAGGACTCATTGCGCCGCTCGTCCACCCCCTCCGGAGAAGCGTCCTTGCGCCCGTTAAGGCGACCCACTTGTTGTCGAGTGGCGATCACAGAAACGGGGATGGTGAATATTTGAGCGAGAGCGCCGGCAACGGCACCCATTAACAGTTCTGCGGCCGTCGACAGAGCCGGAAGCTTGGACCCGGGGGGAAGCTTTTTCGTCAGGCGTTTAATGTACGCTCCCCGGACAAACGAGTAGAAGAAGAAATAGGCATATTCTGCGATCAGGTTGAGATTGGCCTTGTAAATGTTGTGATAGGGGAGTACGCACGCATGGAAAAGGTGTTCAACATGGTTGCACCGAATCCTCCAAATAACCCACTGATGCCTTCTTTCTGATATATTCTAAGCATCACCGAAAGTATGGAAAGCTCATTCTTGCGTTTGCCTTTCACATCGGAAGGCAGTGCTTGGATTCTAGTCTTGGCACTATGCAGCGGTCAGTTGTTTCGGTAACAGGGAGAAAAAATGACACAACATACACATCTAGAGGGTATACAACACTGCAAGATTTCATATGAGGGCACAATGACGTCGACGATCGAGCGAGCGACTTACGCGTTACTAAAGCAGCCACCGAGAGCTCCAGCCAACGCAGCTCCAAAGGGACTCAGTTCCGGCTTAGACTGGGCAGGCATTGGGAAGATGCGGAGGGGAGAAAGAATCCAGTGGGAGGTTAAAATGGGACCGGGAGAGCGGCTATTTCAGCTTGACCGGATCTGGACCGGATCCTAGGGGACAGTCGCCCTTATCATGTGATTAACACTTTCAACTGCACACCCCAACTCAATGACGCAGAATCATAATCATCCACTCAACCTTAGCATTACTCCCTCTACTCATCCCTCACTCAAGCTGGCTGATGCCTTTTCGCACAGTGCCCAGCGTGATGCGATTAATAAATATGGCATCGCTGGTCGAGTCTGGTATTCTCTTGTGCCGTGTTCAACAATACTTTTGCCTCAACAACTGCACATCTATCCAGGGAAGCCGCCTATGCGATGTCGATCTATGTTAATTCACCTGCAAATCAAGAATTTGACCCACCTTTTCCCGACTCACCGTCCCCACGTACAATGATCGAGCTCGGATCCGGAACGGGTGCCGTTGCCGCTGCAATCGCAAACGTCCTTGATGAACGGGAGGACTTGGTCATTGCAACAGATCTACCAGAGGTATACTAATGCCCATAATATCGTCCTGGTTATATCATACTGAATAAACTGTAGGTGTGCCCCCTCCTCGAGGGTAATCTCTGTGCTTCGCCAGGCTGCCCTATACTCATAAGGCCCCTTGTATGGGGAGATACCGACGACAGCCAGCGACTAGCAGCTGAAATATTCTTTGGACCCAACGCGAGAGCTCCGACCCATATCATCTGTAGTGATCTGGTAAGGCTAACCATAATGGAAGTAGCTGCCTCTCGACACTCAGCATCAAGTCCAGGTTTACTTTCCCGAACTCTTAGCTCCCCTCCTCCGTTGTCTTATCCAGCTCACATCACCCGGCCTCATCCAGCGCTCACCACAACCAATGGTCATCATATCCTATAAGCTTCGTAGTCTTACCAAGGAAATCCCCTTCTGGTCCGCTTTTGGACTGTGGTTCAGCTTCCAACCTATCCTCGTCAAACATAGCTCTGATCCTACTCTGACTTCCTCAGAAGGAGAGACAGGCGGCGCTGAATGGCGACGATTTGGGGCGGATGTAGATGATGATATCTTCGTTTTCATAGCTCGTCGACGTCCAGAGTCGCTTAACTGGCAGGTTCCTTCTGATGATCAGGCGCTCTTGGGCGGCGTCAACGCATGGGGCAACCCTGACCAGAAAAGCGATGATACGTTCGAATCGTTGCTCTTGATGTCATTCGGCTACTCAGATTGAAAGATCGATCTCGCACCTGCTTTTCGTTTTTCTGTGGCGATGTACTCCCATAACAACTTTGCAATATAAAGAGACATTCTCAAGTTAAGATGTCACGATTGGTCGGATACCCGGTACAATAAGGGTATAGATGCAGTTTTCGGAAATGGCAAGAGGTGAGCTAAATCGGGAACGTGTTCCGCATTTGACGCATGCTCTTCGTCAAATCAGCTTGGAGATAGATAGCCCCGAGGCTCGGGATCTCGAATTCCACTCGATCAGGGCGGTCGAATCTACCAAGGCGTCTCAGGCAGATTCAAGTCCAAATAATTTTTGTCGGGGATAGTGCTCTAATCGATCGAAATAACTCGGTCTTTCGTCTATTGTCTTTCCCTGTTCCTATTGTTTTCCTTCTCCATAGTTCTGCCGATAAGTAATGCACAAAGTTCTCCAAGCCGCGCAAACGCAATCGAATCATCCGATAATATTAACCATTAATCAGAAACACCAGGCTTTTGTGACTTCTACAGTACTTTAAAAGTTCGCGTGAACAGGTAATAACGACAGGAGAGGGTGTTATACAACTCTGGAAGGGTATGCAAGTGAGAAATCCAAAGCAGGTACATCCAGGACATAAGCACATAATAAACACATTAGAGACGTCCGGGTCCGCCATCCGTCTGGGGATAGGGAGCTGATAACAGAGGAGAGAGAATGAAAGCATGCGGCCCGGCATGTCGTAAACATATCACCTGCTTTGCAGGATGAGGTCCATGGACTGGTGAGATAGAACTAGCTACCACCAGTATCAGACGGACATAAATACACATTCAGATGCGAACGAGTAGGATGGAGACGGAGAAGTGCAAAATGAAGGGTCATCATGACATGAGATCATGAACGCAGCATAAGGGGTAGGGATTAAAGAAGACAGCAGGTCAGGAGAGTGCACAGGATGTGGGGGGTGCACAAAAAGGGATGAGGAGAACAAAAGTCATGACACGGCCATCGTGAGATAGCAATGTGGTGACAGATCATGCGACCATGATCTGCCCATGTACAGAAGCCTGGAAGCGGGCATCGTCGTGTCGTCTACCAACGGTAATAGGATCGTATGCAGGCGGTGAATAGGGCGTGGCCCTTGGGCCCCGCGCATGCATAGTGGCGATTTCTACCGGCTCGCAAACAAGCGTCGTATCTGAATCTGTTTGGAACCCCGCAGCTTTGAATGGGTTGAGTGCGACCGAATAGGCGATGCTGAAGTGGCCCATGTCCGATGAAGGTCGCATATCCTTGGGAAGACGGATCTCGCCTTCGAGCTGACGGGCATATGTCGCGCTCTGCATGGTCTGGGAAGGCCACCAAGAAGCGGTGCCAATATCCTCAACAGTTTCGTTCCAAGCCACGTCGCTCCGTCCATATGACACCTTGTTGTAAAACCTGACACGGCGACGGAGAGACACAACAATTGAACTTGGTTTGGAGAGCACATCGAGGGCTGCTGCGTCTGCTCCTTCAATCGTAAGGCAGAGAGGGATCACAGTTCCTCGAGTAAAGCACAATGGCTGTGCGATACCAAGCTGATCGATGTCGTTAGCTGAGGTTCAGCAAGTTACGAGAAAAGGACGCACTGTACAGCGGGCATCGACTCGGCGAGACTTGGACATTGCACCACGGCACAAAACCGGTCTCAAGATCTTCCATCCTTCGGGGTCGGTCAGATGGTTAGGTAGGGGGCAACCTTGCTGGTATGCAAGCTGTCGAAGCAACGATGGGGGTCCTGGTCGTGTACTGGGCACATAACCAAAGGCCGTTTTGATCCTGTGCTCAACTTTAGATCTCATCAATAAAACATTCTCGTCAAATCGACTTACTGACTATCCGACCTCAGTTTTCCTCTCGAAATCGTGAGCGTAATGTCATATTGAACGCTCACTTGGGTATGTCGCTCAAGGAATGTTTCTGGAAGTCGACAAGCCCGGGATTCCCCTGAACCAGTAGGCACCCCCACAGTTCTAGGAAGAGTGATCGACAACGGCCAGACACATTGACCTAGGAGCTTAGCTCCAGTCGTACCCTCGGAGGACGAAGGAAGTCGGGGTGCTTCGGGAGATTTCGACCAGATGGGGAGAACATGGTTCAAAAATACGAAGCAGTCATTAGTCGACGACCCCGTAATTACACGTCCAGTAATCTGTAACAGTATTAATGAATAAAATGAACAATGAAAGATCATTATATCTTACCGCAATAAAAATCGAGTGGATAGAATCACCCCTCTCGGCTACAACCTCCAACTGCCCAGTGATATTCTCCTTCTCGAAGAAAGTGGGCAAAGACTTTGAAGATTTCGCGCTGCTATTGATCTTGAGGAGGATCTTCCCGTCATTAATCTGATATATATGTTCTGTAGGCTCGCGAGGGGCCACCTGCCCAGGTTGGTTGAGGGTGTGACGACGGGTATAGGGAGGAAGGTCATTAGACACTGAGGCCAGCCCAGGTCGGGTGGAGTATCTCCTGTAGCTAGGTGGTGCCGAGGCGTCCATCGGTAGGTGAAGAAAGGAGAGCAGACCGAAGAATGATATATACTCACAGCTAAGCAACAGGTGAACTGAACTAGGTAATAAGCGATGCTCCTATTGTAGGTAAGCCCGTAAGAAATGGAGTGGGAGAAGATGCCACTGAAAGCCGTGTCGAGCCAATTGTTTGTGCATACCGTGGAAACACCTGGAAATGGACAAACGACGCCATAAATCCGGTTAAGTGCCTTCGAGGACGATGAAGCGGAATGTCATTTATGGAACAAAGTCATTCGGGGCTGATCGAGCGACCCTTAACGCCTATTTTGGTCAATCTCCATTCACGTGCAGTTTACAGCACACAATTAACGCAACTACGAGCACCAGTAAAGACAATTGAGTGACCATCCATCAGCTATCCGGCCTCATGAGTCCAGCCACGGTGCCTTCTTACCCCTCATTTTCTCGCGGGGCGCGCCGGGCCTCATCAACGAACCCTCATATAACAGTATCAACGGTTCCTCGAAGGCCCCTGTGATCAATAATGGCTATTGAACAATTGAACAGAAGACTCCCGGCCACACGTTCCCGAATCGATGCTATTACTACGCATACAAGAGTAACAATTATCATAGTGTATAAATAACCTATAGCCTTTAGGCTGTCAGTCACCAAGCAGCGTCGCAGGGTTCCCGAGCTCACCTCTAGATATTAGACTAATGTCAGGTATCCCTCAGGCAAATCCAGTCGTTAGCATTTGATGATACTGGGAATCCACAACCACAGTATCCGGGGATTCGTATTCGGGTGGAGCATACATTCGTGGCCGTGGTCCGGGTGCATATCCCGTAACGATTTCCACAGGCTGTTTAATTAATGGCGCCGTGTCGACCACTTCGAAGTCGGGGGTGTCAAAAGGAAACAATACGACACTATACTTCAAGATGTCGGTGTCATCGGAGATCTCGGTGAGAAGGTTGGACAGACAAATACCTCGATGCGAAAATGTGCCATCGCAGATGATGGTTTCAAATCGATCTTCAGGTGTAGCTCCCCACTCATCTCCCTCGTGTATCTGGATCCCCCCGCAGGCCACCAGATTCCTAGTTCTGAGAGTTCTGTTTGATCCCTCCAATTGATGTTCTCGACAGCTTTTGTCTGATCAGCTGCGGCCTTGACACACCGCCGCAGTCGCGTAACCACAGCCTTCGGCGTAGCTAAGAGGTCAAGCGCTTGGGTATTGTTGGAACGTAGGAGTAGCCAGCATGGGATAACGGCTCCTCGGGTATACGTTAACTACCGGGATGTTAGTCACTCATAATGAACGCGAGGCGAGGGGTCGTCATACAGGTTTAGCCAACAACAACTGAAAGAACCTGTCAATAATGCCGTATGCCGTGAGGTGGAAACCCGCTCACAGTACAATAAACCTCAGCCTCGCGTTGATGGAAAATGCGCCCTTTCAGTTTGACAGTTTTGCATTCATGCCATCCGTCCGGGTCATCCTGAGGTCCAAGCAGTGGGGTACCTTGTTCATAAGCGATCTGGCGCAACGCCGAAGGTGTTTTCGGAATGGTTAGTGGTATATAGCCAAATGTTGCATGGATCCTATAAGCCAAGGTCAGTCAACGTAGACAAATGAAAATCCGAAATTCTCGCCTGTCGTCCGGTTTAAAATACCCCCTAACAAATCTCACGCAAATCTCGTAACGTACGCTCGCCCTCTCATGCCTCTCGAAAAAAGATTCTGGTGGTCTATACACTCGGGGTTCACCTCTCGTCGCTTTTGATGCCACAACAACCTCTCGAGGTATTTCAAGGCAAAAGGGCCACGTAAACGTTCCATGGAGTTTGTCAGTGCCTGAGGGTGAAGGCGTCCTTTCGGGGGAGGGACGCGAATTCCTCTTTCGAGGTTCATCCTTGGATTTCGACCAGATTGTCTGGGATGTTTCGAAGAACGTGAGCTGCTCGCTATTATGGGCTCCGGTTATAACTTGGCCTTTAGCCTGCCACGACAGTGGGACAAATCAGGTTCCATGCGGCGTTGACATAAAAATAGAAATGACTTGCATAAACAATCAGGGAGTGAATGTTTTCGGGTCTTGTAGCATATAGATTCACTTCGCCCTCGATGCGGGAGCCCTCAATGAACGTCGGGGTGTTCTTCGACATGAGTTTGTCTGCAGCAACTTTTAGTTCTGCCCATGCCTTGCCTTTCCGTTGGATGTTATATGTGAAGATTCTGGTGGTGCTCGGGGGTGGAGTCCTTGATTCCATTTCGTGAAGACATCGATGGGATAACAGTACTGGTAGGGGGTTATACCTGCCAGAGTTACTTGAAGAATCCATTAGCGGGAAGCTCGTATGTGACTCCTCGAAGTGAGCCGACATCGGTGAATACTCCCCGTCTTCAGTGTATTCGGGAGGATCTAGAGTAACGGGTGTGGAAAATGCAGCCCTTGTGGTCGACATGTTGTCCCGTTCGTTGTATCAATCGAAGTGATATCCAGAGTTGGCTCGTCGGAAGAAGGGAAGTCCAGGTGGTAACTTGCAAGGTGGCTAACCCAGGTATTAGCAGGACCAGGTACGGCTGTTTGATGAAAGCCGCAGTGCAAGGGGTAATATCAAAGGATGGGACAAGCCGTGACGTTGGACGTTGAGGATGTACAGCATCTCAGCGGTCGGGGACATATAGACATTTGAGGATGCCCTGGACGTCAGGATATTAATAGGAGTCGTAAGTTGTAGAATCAGGAGGTTCACGCGACTTTAATGCCCGAACACAAACACACGACCATGCAATCATCAATCAACATTCAGGGACGCTATCCATTTCCCAAGCCAACTTGTAGATACTACGCTTTAGGATCAGCTTCTGCGAGAATAGGAGCATCCAGTGGGACCTCTTTGGTCGGAAGGGAAAAGGCTTTACGAGAACCCTCTGCTATGATAAACTCGGCGCACTCGACTCGACTCCTGTCAACGTCCACCATCCAAAGGAATATGGTACTTAATGTGCCCCTTGAAAAACGTCAAGCGGCCATCGATGAAACCTACACAATGCACTCACAGGCCGAATAAGAAAGCGAATGGCATGTTATCATTGTTATTTGATGCGGTGATTATCGCACTTGAAACGAGTGGTCCAATGAAAGCAGACGTTTTGCCGACCTGAGATGGCTGAGCAGTGGCCTCCACAAGGGCAGAAGCACTCACCACTGAGAACAAAGCGAAGAAAAGGAACCTAGAAGTAACACGACGCATCAGCTTCTGATATGTCTGCGACTTTCAGGTCCTCACGCACATTTGCGGCAGCGGTGACACCTCACTGATCATAGTTTGGCTATATGCATACCAAGGACACACCATAAAGCCATAATACGCTTGCCATACCCTTGGAAGTTTCCCCAAGTCAAATCAGAGCGAACGGAAATAGGTCATGGCTCACCAGACCTCCCAGACGTGCTTGAACCCGAACTTATTTGTATGAACCCCTATCAGCCCCCAGATGGTCATGAGCTAAGAACTTCTGATCAGATTTCGTTCTGCTTGAATAATATACCCTCACAATGATCCAAAAGACGTTAAACAGGAGCATCTGGATACGTCCGTCATCAGTGGGGGATAAGCGTGTGTGTGTGTAAAAGTACGTACCGTTTTTGTCGGGATTTTGAACCATCTTTGTACAAGCCAGTGCACGCTGAAAATCCATGAGATGGCGCCAAACGAGGATCGGGTGAAGGATAACTACTATATGCCAAGTGCCTGCGCTGCGATCCCAACAATAAGGAGAAGAGTGAGATCCAACGTCGAGTATGATATTATGCTGCCGGGGATGTCAGCGATAGTCTCCATTCATCATCAAGGAACCGTACCTATTTTGCAACGTGGCTATGACCGTCCTGTGAAAGGTGTTAATTTTCTAGGGTTCTTATGATGAAGTGCACTGACACTGTTGTGTTGAGTACATCACCCCTAAATGAGGTGTGAGTCGCGTTCGGAAGCAAAAGAGCGGATCGACTGACATGAGAAAGTAGAAGATCAGGTAAAGGAACGTTTGCTTCAATTTCCAACATTCTCGAACAGCAACATAGACTTGCTTGATCCCAATAGTCAAGAGGTTAGTTCCTGGTGGTATATCTAGACCAGGTCTTCGCTGTTCGAAGATGAACCATGGTAAGGCACAAATCACTGTAGAGTGTCAGGTGACTTCGAAAATAGCATAAAAGGAAAGCACTGACACCAGACACCGCCAGAGAACGCAAGCAATATGCTAAATGCTCGAGTGTTGTTTTCTGTACTGTCCGTGCTTTTAACGGCCTTGAGGATGCCAACCATAATGGCCAGAATAAGTATTTCTCCAGCTGAAGAGATGGTGAATGATATATTGGATATCCGGTTGCGAGAAAGGGATTCAAAATGGGCGTGTTCCTGCGGCCTTAAGGGTCATGAGCAAATAAAGTCACGCACGTCCGGCCAACGGGGGAGCTCACGATTTATTCCCCATGGAGACTTCTTGGTGAGATTCCTGAACTTCTGGGAGGTCTCTAGCCAATCCAGGGAACGCGGCTGTCCAGAATGTCAGTGTAAACTGGATGGACAGTCAACCTAACGTTCTTATAATACTGATATGACACCGAGAAATGTACCTGGTAGGTAATCACTGGGGGCACAATCGAGATTAGTATGGTAGAATCCAAACCCTGTCTCTATAACTCACACCCCAGAATATACAGAGCGACACCGGCTTCCCATTTTGATGCATTACCAACACCCAACCACGCAAAGGAGACAGCGACAGCGACAAAAGTAAAGAAGATCGTGATATTTGGTCTGGAGTGAGGGTTAGATGTGTTTTTAATTATCCAATCACCGAAGACGGACCTCCAGCGACCATAGTCTGCCCAAGCGCCAATGATGAGCAGGACAGCGGCCTGGATAGCAAAGCTGATCCCGTTCGTCAAGAGAACTATGGAATTTACTGGCGGAACGTTAGTCTGAGATATCTCGTTCGATCTTGGTAAAACAACATACTATCGCGAACTTTGCCAAGGTACGGCAAGACACAACCTCTGGTGCCACAGGGAATGGCGAACGGCTCATTTGCAGGGTCATACCCAGCGAGGAAGAGCAGGTTTTGAAACTGGGAGGGTCCAAAGTTGAAGCCAGAGAGACCGTTATTTCCGACGTAATACAGATAATAGGACCAAAGCTCCAAGCGAGTAGTGGTCACTCCTGATTGACTCTTCGAGGTATCAGCGACAGGTTCAGCCTTGACTTTCTCTTCGTTACTGGAAGGCATGATATGGGCGGTGATAAGCCTGTAGCGCGCTTTGTGAGGGCATGTGCGACTTGGGGTCTATTGGAGTGGCAAGCATCAAGCCCCGCATAGTAATGCGAATTCGTGCGAACAGTCCGCATGCCGGGAGGAAGCAAGATAGCCCAAAAATAGAACGAATGAATGGAAATTTGTGGCACGTGAGTGTGACGGACAAACTCGGATACAAACAAGTTTGCTCGTCGACGTCTGCAACATCCAGCTCTCTCCTTCGTTTTCGCGAAGTGCAACCAGCTCAACGCTTCCTGGGACGCGTAGCTAACATGTATCGCGTGCTACCTGTCTCCAGGCAGGCGGCCTCGACTTCCAGTCGGAATGCCGTGAGGGTGGTGAGAAGGGTGAGTGGTCATATTTCTTGAAATATGTCATACATATTGCTTTTCGGAATACGAGAATGTGCAAATATTCTATTTTCCCTTTCACCAAACTTCTATAACCAGTAGTGACACATCTTACAGCGTCTTGCGACCGAGGCTACCCCAACTCCCAAGAAAAAGAACGTTGTTCGCCGCGTAATCTTGGCAACAACTGCTCTCACTGGCACCGTCTACGTTGGCAGCACCTTTGTCGCATTCAACAATCAACAATACTATGACTTCTTCTCTGAACACGTCCCTCTCGGCCAAAACATGCTCGAGTATGCTGAAACGCATGGCTGGGATAATCTCACCGTCGACGACGTCATTGAATTCAGCACGGAAACTTTTGTCACCACCTACAGTTTTGTATCCGACTTAGTCAAGAAGGTCACTGGGGAAACCGCCGGACCGAAGGAAGAGGTAGAGAAAAAGCCTCAGGGATCCAAGGCCGCAGCCACGAAAGCTATAACGGAAGGACCAAAACGTGTTGAGAAAACAATTCCTACCTCTACCAAGACTGAAGCGCCCAAATCTACCCCTCAGCCTGTTGCGAAGTCTGAAGCACTAGCGACCCCGGCGGCGAAGGTTTCTGCAGAGCTCGAGGAACTCGTGTCAAGGGCAGAGGCCGCCATTGCAGGCAAGCCTTATACCGCGGTTACAAAACCACAGGCGGAAGCCGCACCTACCGTTGAATCCACTCCTTCAGAACCCGATGTCTACGGTGCTCCCTTGCCGCTCGGATTTGAACCGCCTCCAGGTTTCAAGCGCCCTTCACCTCCCAAGAAGGCCGAGGTGAAGTCGGAGGAGAAAGTTGAAGAGAAGAAAGAGGATATTCAACTCGTTCCCCTTCCCCTTGTCGCACCTGCCGTATCCTCCCTCACCGAATCTGAACCTATTATTTCACACCTTGCCGGCACTATCGACAACCTCGCTTCATACCTTGCTATCAACCCCACTGCTGCATCCAAAGCCACCGACGTTCTAGAGACCGCCAAGAACGACCTCACTGCTCTTGCTCAACGATTTGAGAAAGTCCGCGAGGACGAGCGGTTAGCTCTCGAAGCTAAGCTTGATGAACAGATCCGCGAATATTCGATCAAACTACTTGAATTGGAAATGGAGGCCCAAGACAAACTGGATCACCAGCAGGAGGATTTCAAGAAGGTGTTCGAAGAAGAGAGGGTCAAAATCATCCAAGCCTACCGCCAGAAGCTTGAAAACGAGTTAAGCACGCAAACCGAACTTATTAACGAGCGGTATGTAGTGTGTATCCGAGTCCGAGCACTGTCTAACGTATTGAATATTAAGGCTAAAAGAAGAGGTCATTGCTCAGGGAATTGAGCTCCAACGCCGCTGGATCCGAGATATCAAAGTTCGCGTCGAACAAGAACGTGGTGGTCGGCTGGCTAAACTCGACGAGCTTTCTGCCGATCTCAAACGTCTGGAACGTATCGCCCTCGACAATGCCAGCTACCTCGATGACAACATCCGCATCCACGCCCTCTGGTCATCACTTCGCACCCTTAATTCCGCTGCTGTCTCTTCGCCTGTTCGCAAGCCTTTCCGTGAGGAGCTCCGCGTCCTCCGCCATATCACTGCCGCCCGTGAAGATCCCATTGTTTCTGCTGCCCTCGACTCCCTAGAACAAACCGACGTTCCCGATGTGGGCGTTGAGCCTTTCGCCGACCTTTCTACCTGGTTTACAAACGAGGTGGCTCCCAAGGTCTCTGAAGTTGCTCTCGTCCCCGATGAGAACGCAGGTGTCCTTTCATATTTTGCCAGCCGAGCTCTTTCGGGCTTGCGCTTTAAGCGCCATGGCTTGGTTGCTGGTGACGACGTGTTAAGTGTCTTGGCGCGTGCCAAGTACCACCTCAACGAGAAGGATTTGGACAGTGCCACTCGCGAGCTCAACCAACTCCAGGGCCCTGCCAAGCTTCTTCTGCACGACTGGCTAGAGGCCGCACGGAGAAGATTGGAAGTTCAACAAACCCTCGACGTAAGTTCATTCTTCTCCATTACCGTTCCTTATCTGACAGAGTTGCACTATAGGTCGTTCAAACTCAGGCCACTCTTGCTTCCCTCCTCGTAGTGTAGTTAGTCGCTATTATCCCCATATATTTAGATCGAACTTTCCAAAAACAACCACTAAATGCGCGATGTAAGCCTACGTACGTCTACATATGCTCGAGGCCTTCCCGAAGACTGGGCTATTAAACGAAGTAACTGCCATTAGCAAGCGAGCCCGTCAAAGTATAACTGGACCACCACACCTACGATTCTTGGGTACTTAAGATCGGACCTGATTATTGGTGGCGTGTATTTAGGGATTGTTCCGTGGATTCGATGTCTATCGGGGAGGTGAACTGAGGGACAACCTTCAAGTCGTCGAAACCACGAGCCCGCAGAGTACCCCCCGACCAAGCCAAGCCAGATTGCCACAGAATTAATCACCAAACTAGTGCATTTTTTTTAATCTTATCACGCGATACAGGAGGTAGGAGAGAAAACAGGCAAGCGATTTCTTTATAAATTAAAGTACTAGTTTATACAAGTTTTTGCTCCGGATTGAGAGCGATGGATAAAATAGCTATTTAAGAGCACTGGCTGTAGTAGTCGTTGAGGACAGTGCAGGTGGAGCCAGCAACGCAGGCAGTAGGGCCGGTCCAGCCTTGGCCACCGCTAGAAAAACATGTTCATCAGCAATTGTTCTTTCTCGAATAGGGGACTGCAAAACTTACCATTGACCGTATTGAGTTTGGGTAGCACCAGAAGCGGAGGTGGTAGTGGTGCCAGTGCTGGTGGTGGTGGTGGTGCCAGTGCTGGTGGTAGTGCTGGTGCCGGTAGAGCCACCAGTGGAAGTGCTAGCGGAGGTACCGGTGTAGGTCGAGCCGATATCACCGAAGCGGATGTTGGAGAAGGTCACAGAGGCGCTGGCGTTGTTGGTCTCGACGTCGGTGGGCTTGCCAGAGTCAGTGGCGCAAGTACCACGGGCAATACCGGGCTTGGTCGCATCGCTAGTGGTGGGGTAGTCGGAGTCGAGCCAGAGCATGTTGGCCTCATGATCATCCCAGACAGAGAGGACGAGAACCATACCACGGCCCATAGAGGCACCCATGGCAGCCAAGCCACCCTTGTTGCCGAACTGGTCGGTGTCACCGAAGACAGACTTCTGCGTGGAGCAGTAGTCGGCAGTGATGGAGTCATAAGCGTCCATTCCGGCGACGTTGACCTTGGAGTTCTGGAAGACCTTGCCGTCCTGGACGTAAATGCGACGGATCTCGCTGAGAGTGCCGGAGGTAGAGTTGTTGTCGGTGATGAACTGGGTGACGACGGTGAACTTGCGGGAAGTGTCGATGGTCTTTCCGGGGCCGTAGTAGGACTGGTCACCCATACGGAAGGAGTTGAAATCACAACCGTCGGGATCGCAAACGGTGGCATAGCGGTCGGAGGTACCGCACTCGGTACCAGAGCAGCGGGAGAGACCCGTGGGTGTGCAAGGGTGAGGAGTGTAGGCGGCGGAGATGGAGTTGGCCTCCCAGACATCCAACTCATTGCAGCAGGCACCCCAGTTGCCCTTTCCAGCATTGGGGTCGTTGGCGGAGCTAGCCCAGCCATCAACATTGGCCTAATGAAGTGACAGTCAGTCCAACGGATCCGCCTCAAAAGTACTCAAAACTTACCTCGCCGTTGATGAACTTGATGTCACGGGGGCACTGGGAGTCGCAGTAACCAGTACCGTACTTAGCACCAGCTTTGTTGCCGGAGTTGGCAGCCAAGCCACCATCAGCCGCCATCTCGGAGAAGTAGAGGGCACCGTTGAGACCGCAAGGAAGGTTAGAGAGGTCGACGTCGAAAGTGAACTCCTGGTTGAGGAGCTTGAAGATCTCGTAGTGGGAGTCGTCGTTCATGAGGTAGACACGGGAACCGACGTTGGTGTTGTCGCCGGAGGTGGTGACGAACTTGAGGGTGAGGGCGTTACCGCTGGTGGTGATACCGTAGGAGGCAGAGTAGTCAGCACCATCGAGAGCGCAGTTGGCAGCGCAAGTAGCACCATCGGGGCAGAGGGTAGTGTCGAAGCTGCTGCCGGTGTAGCAGTTATCATAACCGTCGGTGGTGTGGAGCCAACGCCAATTGGCGTCGAGGGTAACCTTGCCGCTGGAAACGGCCGAGCAACCGCTAGCGGTACACTTCTCCCAGGGAAGGGCGGGGTGGGTCTCGGCGGTAACAGTACCGACCTGCTGACCGAAAGCAGCAGCAGCGAAGGAGAGGGCGAGGAGAGCGGCCTTGGGGAACATTTTACGATGAGTGTAGATGTTTTGGGTGTCAGTAAAACTGATGGAGAGTTTGCTTTCTGTCGTTCATCTTAAATACCACAGATTGCAGCTTCATGCGGAAAAATACCGGTGTCGCAAAACGAATGCTACAGCATAGAGGGAGATTTGGAACCTGTAGCAAATCCTCACAATGTTCGATGAGAGCTGGAGGCTCTTCGGATCGAAGGATTGAGGCACCGTCAGCAGAAAGCGGCCTTATGGACAAGCGATCAAGAGGATAGTCACGTTTAGGCCTGTAAACATCCCGGCACATAACGGCAAGAAAGACAGAGGAGACGGAGGCGACGGTGTAGCAACGCCAAGATTGGAGGTTGCTGAGCCGGACCATCACAAGAACGAGTTGGAGCATGCTGCGTCCACGGGTCCGGCGCCTGTGACGAAACTGATTTTCATTTGATTGCACCCCCGTAAAGTCCGGCATCCTTTTACAAGCTGTTCGGAGAAATGGGGAGCCGCGACCGGAAGGGTCGTCGGTTCGGAAAAGGATACACCTCAACACACAAGCTTGACAACAACGCGTTCTGTCAGACCATAGTGGAGAGAGTATTTCCGATGCCACGCCAGGTTTCGGGGAAATGACTGCTCAGCCGGCTAGAGGTTTTGGATGACGGAGTAATACCGTCGCATCTGTGGTAGCAACAGTCCTCAAACACGGCCGAAAACGTTGCCCCAGGAAAAGTACACACAGTCTGAGACTGAGAAGAGGTATGTGGTAAGTGTCACGGATGACGGAGAAGCAAATCAAAGCAAAAATTCAAATTGAGCTACTTTTTTTTAGATCACGTCAGAATATTAGGAACAGATCACGTTGTTCGAGGCCTCGTAGAAACGAAGCGCGGCAGAAATGGTTTTGACTTGACCTTGTGACCTCAAGTGAATCATGTAGATGATCCCTCGAAACAAGCTCAATAGAAAAGAAGAGAAGAGAAGAAAGGCCAAGTGGATGTGCGCTTCGGCCATTATTGGGCGTTAAGGAAGGGGCATTGATCGAACCCGCTGCACACTCAGTAGGGAGCAAGTATACAGTACAAACATGGGTTGAATTACAGCAATTCATCTCCTTTCTGCTTCACATCGGCGCAATCGGGACCGACCCAGGAGCCATGGGCATAGAACCATCATTCATGAATGCACCCGGGGGAGGTAAGCCTACAGCTCCTCCTAATGCGCACTCGCAGATTACCTGAGCTCTTCGTACAACGGTCTACAACACCTTGGCGTCAGCACTATACTCGGAAGAATTCATTAATACTAATGACGCACCTGTATATTATCCCCTATCTGACCGTTCGGTTGTTGTATCCCCTGGGTGACTTTTACCAACCCCGGAAAAATAGTCGCTCCTACCCTGTCGAGTTCTCCGCGTTCGCTTTTCAAACACCTCTTCACAAGCTCGATTTGCCTCGGATAAAGCGTGCTGCCTAGTTCTGGGACAAAAGCGCGATAGAAAGCGTCTCCCGAACTTGACCCGGCACCATGCAACATTCGAGAGAACGCGTAGGCGGAGTCGAGGATGGATATACCACCCGAGATAGGCAGTGCCCCGTTAAGGACACGCATCAGCTCTGGGATGTGTTCATGAAGAATATTGGCTGTCATCTCGGGGGTGCAGGAGTCTATTGCTGCCGAAAATGTTTGCCGCCGCCAGACGCAGGCAACCGTGGGGTCACCTGTGCCCATTGCGGTGGCAAGTTGAACCACATACCCCACACCGATGGAAAGCAGGGATGACAACGCGAGGGATCAGCCAAGCCACACGAACGATAAACAGGGCCCGAGGAATAAATTGATGTGTCCATATGAACCGCACTTTCAGTCGGAATATTAGGATCAGATATCAGGAAGAACTCACGAGCAAAGATGTGTTCGTGGATCCGTGTTAGCTGAACATTCGCCTCGCTGGAATTCGTTGCGATAAGACAATTGATGATTCCTTCAGACATCGTCTCTGCCATTGCATGACGCAGATAAGCTTGTATCTGCATGGGTGTGCCTTCCACATCGTCAATCTCCAAGCCGATAGACGATGCAACATCTGCCAAAATCCCGGCACAGATATCACGGAGTGGGGCAGGGGGGGTGCGGATAATGTCCGCTGCCCAGCGATTGATAAGTTTATCGAGTTGCGAAGCAGCATTCTGGAGGGTATAGGGAAGAAGCACATCAACGTCATTCGACATAGGGACCAAGAGAACTGAGGACATACTTTAATCGAGAAGTCATCGATGGAGTTCCCTCCCGGTCCTTGTATCTGCAACCCAGATCCTCCTTCAAGAATAGCGATACGAGCCCTAAGCTGGGCCACTTGTCGTTCCTGCTCCTCAAGTTGCAACCTCTGTTGCTCGACTTTCTCATGTGCAATACGCTGTGAATCATCACCGACCAGCTTTATTAGCCCGGAACCATATCGATCAATGGGAGGTACACACAAAGTTTTGCAAGGCATAACGGTATTGCTCTCCAGAAACTACATCCTGGCCTTGGACGACTGTGTGTGATGAGGAGTTGGGCGGCTGATGACTTTGATAGGCCCCATTCGGCTGTGTGGGCTGTTGATATACCGTTTGTTGGTACATTGAGTTCGGTCTGTAGGACATGCTGGAAAGGGAGCGAAGTTACAGGGGATCTACAAGGCCGTCGTTTGATGGAAGGAAGAAGGATGTGTTACGAGGGACATGACTTATAACACGATGAAGACAGCCCTTAGGTGATATTGAGCGCTATAAGAATCCGTTGAGATCAGTATCCACAATGGGCGGTGCATGTGGTAGTTTTTGACACGGAACGAAGTGTCGGTGGTAGGTACGAGCCGTGATAGCTCCTTTACACATTCGTCTGTGCAGAAGCGCCAGGTCTTTTGTAGAGATGATTTAGTGAGCTCAAACGGGTGCTCAGTTTTATGGTGCTGTAAGAATTACATCATAATCGGAAATCCTTGCATCATGACACTAATGGTGTAATTACGAAGTCGAGGGTCTTGGGAGGACAATCGAGAACCATGAGGGGCTCAACTAGTGATCGAAGAGCGGGGAACGTGGCAAGAGATAGTTATTTCACAACCAACCCCCCGAAGCCAAGGTCGCCAGGGTTTTCCGCCAGCCGATCAGTGTCATTGAACGGATCTCTCACACTACCGGTCTTAGCACGCCATAGTTGAGTATATAGTGCTTTGACCTTTTGAAGTTCAGCCTCCAGAGCAGCAGTTTTACTGGCCAGGGAGAGGAATGTAGCATTCTGAGCTTGCAAAGTCGCAGCAATACCTACGACCTCTAGTCAAACGCCGGAAAATATTAGAATAATTTTTGGGAGTACATACTTTGAGGTGTTTGTACTTGACCTGCAGACGAGGACAGCCTTCGTTCAATTTGCTGAAGTCGAATTAGTCGTGCAGAGGTTCAAGCCACCACCAAGCGTGCGCACCTCGATCGTTGATTTATACCAAGCCAATCGCTCAGCCATTTGTTGAGTGACACGTTGGAAAAACCTGTCTTGGAATCAGGCAGTATTCAGGCACAGAAAACCCATACGCACTCCAAAGGGAAACCCGCATGGTCCTTGAGGTATGTCGTTCCACTTTGAGGGTTACGGAAGGCGTCGATAATGCGAGTCGCGACAATAGTATCTTGCATCGCCTGATCGACCCTTGCTTTTAAGTCTTCTGTATGTCGGTGGTCATCGCGAATGACATTTGACACATTGAGGAGATCCTGGCATGAATATTTGTTGGGTCCCTGGTGGTGACTGAGAGAACATAGAGCTGTACCTTCTGCATTTGCTTGATCATCTCTTGCCCCTTCGTTGGCTCCTCCCCAAGCTTCCGCTGGTGGAGGTCCTTGCTAATCTGGACACGGCCTTGAATGTGCGAACTGAAAGTGGAATGGCGAAAACTATTAGTGAATGAAATTGGCGAGAAGTGACATACGCACTCAATACTTTCTAAGACCTGCTTGAGATTATCGGGCAGGTCGTTGAATTTCGTAGACTTCGTCAACGCAATCTGACCGGCGGTCTGTGTTTGTTGATTTGGTTGGATAGATTGACCGAACGTCGACTGGCCCAGCCTGTAGAAAACAGACTCAATAACCAGAGCAATCCATCTGTGGACCAAACGTACGAAGTTGTAGAGTTGCCAAACAATGAGCTTGCCCCGAATCCACTATTTGTCTGGGTAGGTTGAGCTGTCGAACCAAATAATGAGGGTTGCTGTTGTTGCTGGCCCGCATTTCCAAACAGATTCGATGTCCCGGTTCCTGCCCCAGTACCACCACCAAATAATGAAGCGGTTCCAATCTGTTGCTGACCTTGTGCGTTCCCCGTGTTTCCAAACAATGAAGTCCCGCCCGTCTGGCCTGACGTCCCCGTGTTCCCGAAAAGTGACGTTCCTCCAGTTGGCTGAGTCGTGTTCCCAAACAACGAAGTGGTACCCGTCTGTTGTGTGGGCTGCTGATTTGTGGAACCAAAGATACTTCCTCCCGCTGCAGGTTGTTGTTGGGTACCTGTGCTCCCAAAAATGCCTCCCCCCGTCGTGGGCTGCGCTGCATTTCCAAAGATGCCACCACCAGTCGCAGGCTGCTGAGACGTGGTGGTACTTCCAAAGATTCCTCCGCCGGTCGTAGGTTGTGACTGGGCTGTGGTGTTACCAAAGACATTGGTCGCGGGTTGGTTGGTTTGTGAGTTACCACCGAATATGCTACCCCCAGTCGCAGGTTGTTGCTGTGTTGTTTGACCAAAGATATTGGTATTTGAAGGTTGGTTTTGAGTGGTAGCTAATGTAAGTGCGTTGGGTTGCGCATTGCCTTGGGGGTTGGTTTGTGCGGTAGGAGTTCCAAAGATCGAAGCTGCTGGTTTGCCACCGAAAAGAGGATTGGGATTGTTCGCATTACCAAATAACCTTCAGATTGAGTCTGTTGGTATGGTCCATCATATGATATAAAGATTACTCACGACATTGGGGCGCAAAAGTGGACAAGGAACCTACTTGAAGTAAATCTGGTTTCTGGATCGTTGGACTCGAACGCGATTGAGCACGTGGACAATACCGAATCCGGCAGGTCTCTCTTAGCTTTTCAGGGTCGGAAGCGCGTCTCCGTCGGACTTCTTCTTCACCCCCTTTCTTCATGGAAGGCTCCTATTTTTTTCTGCCTCGGATAAAAAGAGATACCAACCCATACCGCATGCCAATGAATGATTTTATTTCCCAGCTCTCTCAGCAGTCATACGGAACCAAAGAACCTCAGGAACACCGCGGCCAGGCCTGACACAGGCCGATTGATGGAAATGTTCACATTTAGTCTTTCAATTTCGGGTGTCATCGCTTGACAAAACATGATTTTTACTCGTCAACAGTGAAATCTGTTTGGCACACGCAGATAATCAGGCTGATCTCAAGTTCAAGCCCGTGTTTTTTCCAGACTCAAACGGCTGTTTCTCCCTGGGACAATGAGGAAGGTCGCGAGTGCCCCTGCAGAAGGTGTTTAGATAACAAGTTGGTGATGCCCTTAGCAATGAAAGGTTTTCCGAAATGGAACTGATAAGGTGCACGTAAAACTGTCAGGCCGAGCCTCGGTGGCGGCTAACGTGTTCCATTGGGCAGGAAAAAAAAGCAGCCCGCAAGGGTTAACTGCCTCGGAATCTGGAATTTGGCGAGAATGAGTTTTGAAAGAATATTTGTATGCCAAGTCGGAAGAAAGGACGGGTGTTACGTTCTTCTTGCCGTCCGAGCAATGGGAGCGAGATTCTTAAGGCAACTCATGGATATACTTTCGTTCTGAGAGGAGTAACACACATTTGAATAGAACAGATGGGTGAGCAGCAAGGGAGAGTGATGAAGGGAGCAAGTATTTGGTTTCTGGCGAGGTTCCTAGTAAATTGACGGTTGATGGGATCCGTTTCGCCAAACACGGGCCGAAGCGATCCCTTTTCCTACTTAAGCGTCCTGCACTTGCTATTTTCTTGTTCTGTCTACCACTCTAATATCTCTAGACTGTACATCCTAGAATTTCTTGTAAGTCCCTTTGTGTTCACTAGTCTCGGGCACAACTATTAACCGATTTTCTCGCTCGACGTCCGCCTCTACGGCCGCGCAGTTATCACGACTTGGACATCGCCAATCAGGGTTGACGCCACCCCTGCATTTAGACCTTTTTGGTTGAGCTCATTGCAACTAACGACGAGCGCAAGGCAATAGAGGCACGTGGAACAGGGATCGGGCCGTTGAGCGCGTAATAAATCGCTTGCCACCCCACACAAACCTTACCCGAATAAATAACTTTCCTTCGACCTAAACCACCTTGATACCCCTACCCTATCCTTTTTCATCGGACCATTTCCTACTTGATATAGCACCTCCAACTCCATCGATATCCAATGGCTCCTACGGTCTCCCATCCTACTAGTGTTACCTTCGTCGACGACCATGGTCATCGTCCCGTCAACGTCGATGCTGCGTCGTATTATGGTGCAGGAGAATCCTACTCCCGCTCAAGGACTTACAGCCATGTGAGCGCTTCGAACTTGGTGTCGTCTGCCGCTTATTGACGTATCGACTACCTCACCATAGTCATACCTCCACGGATACAACCCCCGACGAGCACCAGCGTTTGAAGAAGATATCCATACCCGGTCTCGCCGCATGTCGCATGACGAAAAGAGTGTCACAGCCCCTAGACGTTTTCTCATTGACGTCGAGGAGACTATCCGTGTCATCCTCGAGCAAGAGGACACCGACGGCGACTTCCAAATCAGCGTCACTGATGCAGGACCTAAGTTGATGGCCCTTGGCACCGCGACAAGCAACGGTTTCAAAACGTTTGATATCCGCGTAAGTAATTGACAGCACTAATGGAGCGGGTTCTAAGTGGATTTATGCTTAATTTCATAGGGAACATATATGCTATCCAACCTTTTACAAGAGCTCGCCCTCGCACGCGACCATAACAGAAAGCGTATCATTCTCGATGAAGCCCGATTGACAGAAAACCCGGTTGATCGATTGTCAAGAATGATCCAGCATTCATTCTGGCATTCTTTGACGCGCCGTATTGACGGCGATGGCCTTGAAATCATTACCGCTGATCCTAAAAACAGGACAGGCCGTGTACAGCCCCGCATTTATGTTCCCCACGGCGAGCCCGCTATGGCCGAGTACTACAGAAGGGTTGCCAAGGAAAAACCCCACATGAATCTCGATGTCCAGGTCCTACCTCCGAAGCCTGATGACCCCGCCTTCGTCAAGAGTTTGAACAGCAAGCCTGGTCTTCTTGCGCTGGCTATGAATGAGGTGGATGATGGACATGGGGGAAAGACCTTAAAGGGAATACCATTCATTGTTCCCGGAGCACGTTTCAACGAGGTAAGTATCTCGTTGTGAGATGTTGGGCGCTGTGATGCTGATTTTATTTTACCCGTCGTAGCTCTACAACTGGGACTCGTATTTCATTGCTCTTGGGCTGCTTGTCGATGGCCAAGTCAACATGGCAAAAGGCATGGTGGATCACTTCATATTTGAGATCAAGCACTATGGCA
Organism: Macrolepiota fuliginosa MF-IS2; assembly: GCA_015584085.1. NCBI lineage: Eukaryota > Fungi > Basidiomycota > Agaricomycetes > Agaricales > Agaricaceae > Macrolepiota > Macrolepiota fuliginosa. The sequence goes on along the minus strand of MU151061.1, from coordinate 235,149 downwards.
AAATCTTGAATGGGAGTCGGAGCTACTACCTGTGCCGTACCCAACCCCCTTTCCTTACGGATATGGCGCTCCAGATCTATAATCAGCTTGACCGTTCGGACATGGACGCAAACCGGGCATGGCTCAAGCGAGCTATCCAGGCTGCCATTAAGGAATATCACACGGTATGGGTTGCCGAGCCACGAATGGATCCTAAAACTGGTTTATCACGGTACCGCCCCGATGGTCTCGGCATCCCGCCGGAGACGGAGGCGACGCACTTCACTCACGTCCTCGAGCCGTACGCTGAGAAGCATGGGATTTCCGTGTTGGAGTTCAGCGAGAAGTACAACGATGGCATTATCAAGGAGCCTGGGTTGGATGAATATTTCCTCCACGATCGTGCGGTTCGCGAGTCTGGACATGATACTACTTATCGATTCGAGAAGCGTTGTGCTAATCTGGCCACGATCGACTTGCAGTCACTCCTCTACAAGTATGAGGTTGATATTGGAACGGCAATCCGCGAGGTGTTCGATGATGAGCTGGAGCTCGAGGAAGATTTCCCTCTTGCACCATTCCCACCAACTCCCAAATCTTATGCTAGTCCCCATCGAGAGCGTTCGAAGAGTCGTCTCCAGAACAGCGACGAGTGGTTTGAGAGGGCGGAGTTCAGACGTCAGCAGATCGACAAGTATTTGTGGAACGAGAGCAAAGCATTGTACTTCGATTACGATACAGTCAAGGAACAGCAGATCCTATACGAATCTGTGACGTCGTTCTGGCCTCTCTGGGCTGGCTGTGCTAATGAGGAGCAGTGCTGGCAGCTTGTGTGAGTCATCTCGGCTCCCGTTCTTTGGGTTTGTATCCGACTGATGTGTTACCTCATCTCCTCACAGTACTCAATCGCTCAAGAAGTTCGAGGTTATCGGTGGTGTTGTTTCTGGTACTGAGGAGTCTCGCGGAAAGATTTCTCTCGATAGGCCAAACCGACAGTGGGACTACCCGTACGTAAACATCCCATTTGAATACCTAAGGTGTACTGACTGCTTCTCTCAGATACGCATGGTAGGGCAACGGGATAGTGTACTTGAAGGATGTATGCTGACAGTTTGATAGGCCCCCTCACCAAATTATGATCTGGGTCGGGCTCGAACGCTATGGTTACCTTGAAGAGGCCCAGCGTCTGGCATACCGCTTCCTCTATATGATGACTACCGCATTCGTCGACTTCAATGGTGTCGTCCCAGAAAAGGTCAGTTCTTATATAGCAGCACCCGAGTTTCTACTAATGTTATCTTTAGTTTGATGCAGTCAAACTCTCCCACCTCGTTGACGCCGAGTACGGTAATCAAGGTGTTGACTTCAAGATGGTACCACGTGAAGGCTTCGGTTGGATGAATTGTACGTCGCCTTCTGTCTCTTTAACGGGGGCCTATACTAACTTCGGGTACACGTAGCCGCATACCAAGTTGGATTGACATTCTTGACGAGTCATATGCGTCGCGCTGTTGCAGCCTGCACAAGCCCCGAGATATTCTTCGGTGCTAACGTCAGTGGTCTTGCCGTAGGCTCGTTTACTGTGGCGGACAACATGATGCCCACGGACCCTCTCAACTTGGCCATGGAGAACTTGGATATCATTGATGCTGCCTCTGCCTAAGTCTTAGATCAGGCATTTCGGGCATGGACGTTCGTTACAATCTACAGATACAGATCCCTATTTTCCTATTCTATGTAGCAGACAGACCCTAATTCGTGTATTAATCGTAATAGGCGATGGATAGAGCTCTGAATGCATGACGTCATAATTTGTGGTTCGTTTGTTGATCACATTGTTTGTTGTCCTGAGCAGGCTACTGTTATGCCTCATGCTCCCTTCCACGCTGGCGAGCTTTCTCGTCCCGTTTCTTAACTTATGGTCACATAAGCACTCTGAACCACAACATCAACACCAGTCAACGCCGCTTGTCTTTGAGCTGCGCCATCTCCACGCGATATTACCGGATGCTCGTGTTGTGTTCTCGGATGTACTTCAGTCACAGGAGAAAATCTTCACAGAAGCCAGGGACACCTTACACACGATACGACATACCAGATCATTAACGACATACAGACCATCATCGTTTGACGCGTTAATTCATGCCCAGAGGTCAGGGTGGGACCCCCTAACCCAAAGCGCAGCAATAGATTGGAAAGAAGAAGTGATCATCGGACCCGACGTGGAGAGCCGCGAAACGCTTTTATTGCTCGCAAAGATGACCAACAATGCTTATTTGGACCCAGAAGATCAACAATGGTACGATTTAGGAGAGAATTGGACTGTGGTGAGTCGCTCTGGGTGTTGGGTTTATATGGATGGTCCGGTTGCTCACGAGTGTTCTCTAGTCTTACCCATTTGGGTGGGAACCAGACGCGGATGGGTTCCGGGGACATGTTTTCGCGACTCCAGATAACTCAACCGTTGTCGTTTCTATTAAGGGCACCTCTGCAAATGTGTTCGGTGGAGGTGGGCCAACTGCGAAAAAGGATAAGATTAACGACAACCTGTTGTTCTCTTGTTGCTGTGCGAAGGTGGACTGGACGTGGACCGCTGTATGTGGGTGCCACCGCGGTGGATACAAGTGTGATCTGGAGTGCCTAGAAACCGCATTGGTGAATGAGAGCTTATTTTATCCTATTGGAACGGTGAGTCCGTGCTTCCATTTCCTCGCTTCATTAACATCGACTAAAGAACACCTTTTTTTGGATAGAACTTGTATAATAATTTGACATACATGTAGTTAGTCTAGCCTCGCTCCACTCCTGTGTTTCAGAGCTGACTCCTTCGACCATTGCAAATATAGCCCTGACTCGAATATTTGGGTAACTGGCCATTCTTTGGGTGGTTCTCTGGCTGGATTGCTAGGAGCTACCTTTGGTGCTCCAGCAGTGACGTTTGAAGCTCCAGGTGAAAAGATGGCCTCACGAAGACTACACCTACCTTCGCCTGTACGTGACCTCTCTTCTGGTACATACTGACGTCACTGACGATATTGGGCAGCCTTCGTTACACCACGTTACGCATGTGTATCATACAGCAGACCCAATAGCTATGGGAACGTGCAATGGTATATTGTCCTCGTGTGCGTTGAGTGGATACGCCATGGAGTCGAGGTGCACAACTATCATATTAGTGACCCATACCCCAGCCTCATGTCTTCCATTGCAGATGTCATCTCGGGAAGACGATCGTCTATGACACAGTATCGAACCTCTCCTGGGCTGTTGATATACGAACCCATGGGATTGTAACTGTAATCGAAAAAGTCCTCGGGGAACCATGGCCACCAAGTGTGGATGTGGGGAGAGAAGTCCCGGAAGCACTTCCTCAAGAGGATTGTGTTGTGAGTGGATCACTGTGCCTTTGATCCACGCCCAGACCATGATGCTAATCAATACCATCTTGCTTAGGAGTGCTATAGTTGGGAGTTTGGTGACTTTCCGAAGAAGATTAGTGGTTAGAATCTTGGATATACTTTTACCCTTCGGTTCCTTCCCCTTCATCTCCCTTGGCGCCACAGTAGACCTCGTGTATTTTACATCTCTCCGAGAGCCCACACCCACTATCTGTCTTTATCATTATCGAGTTCGTTCACTAAATGATAATGATACCCTTTAGGCTGGTCACAAGACACGTGTGATAAGGTTAGCATCCAATCCAGAACGCGTCGCGTTCCTCTCACCCCACTTCACAAACATCTCCTCACTTCTCTCTTCTTCCGTCTCCCGATGCTGATTCCTGTCACCTTCAACCCACCGGGATCGCAACCCACTCCACCGCCAAAGCTCCCAATGGCACTTGCCAAGGTCTCACACGATGAAGTTGTTCTCATCGAGCTCCAAGGCGCGCTCGAGGTCGAGGTGACGCAACCAACAGACAAGAACGGCAAATTCGTGGGCAAATTGACAATAGATGAAAATGGTTCGGTGAGTTCGAGTTCAGACCACAGCGGGGGGAATGGGACTGGGTTATTCCGAGTCCAGAGCTATCACGACATTGCCTGGGTCCTCCGTCCGTTCTATTTCTGCTTGTCTATTCCGTTACCGACCGGACTAATAAACTGGTGTATTGCGATGTTACGTATGTTCCTTGTGTATAGGGAAAACCGACGCTGATGATTGGGCACCATCTCCTCGAGGGCAACATCACTCCGCTAACAAAACCATTAGCGATTCTTACCCGCATTACAGCCGATGCGGGCTCGAGAGACACAAACATCTCTTCCTCTTCCGTGTCGGATGCTCCCAGCGACCGCAATAACCGCGGGGATGAGAATATTGATATGAATGCAATGGATTGCGATGACGATGGTGGTGATAGCGGAACACAACCATCCGCAATACAAAGCCAGCAGGCACAGTGGGAAGCAGTAGGAATTGTGAAGCGTAAGATAGTCTTTTCCAAACGACCGATGCCTATCGTCGGCCGACTATCATGAGGATGCGTTAGGATTTACCAGACGATCTATTGGCTTATAGTCATAAATACTTTCTTCTTGCATATCTAATGTACAGATGATTGTACTGATGTACACACAAAACCACGACAGTACGGAAAAGGAAGGCGATAACAAGAAAAGAAGAAAAAAAACACTGTACAAACTCCAATTACAAAAACCCGCAAGCGATCAAACCGCAGGATACATCCGAGACAATTATAATCAGAGTCATTTCGGCTACGCAAGCGCAAGCGATTTTGACAGACGACGGAAAGTGTACGACCAAAGGTGTCGATGGTGTGAAAGAGATTCTCACCGCTAAGGGCGGAGAAACGAGCAAGTGTCAAGGTAATTCAAGGGCCATATGATCGGTGAAGGCGAAAATCCACGGCGAAAGACAAGAGTCAACTAAATCGTGAGATTTAGCCGAGCCTCAAGAGCGCTTGCGGGTGTCGGGCTTTGCAAATATGGGTGATTATAGGGAGTTGAGGTACGCAGGGTAATGAACGACGTTGGTGATGGACAGGTGGGGAACGAGTGAGGAGGTGCATCAATCAGAAGCCATCAAAGTGACCCTTGAGGATTCTTTCGCCCATAGGTGATGGGGCCCGTCGGGGACGTCCACTATCAGCACTGATAGTTGCCGAGCGGCGGGGTTTGTTGGCAAAGGGCGGGTTTGAAGGGGTGGTATTAACAGCTGAATTAGGTGGGGGACTGGGGGGTAATGCGGAGTTGGTAGCAGGATCGTAGGTCTGATGCACACGAGTGAGTCAACCTCTGTTGTCAAGTAGTATGAACTGGATGGTACCCACCTTGGAAAACGTGTTGCTACTCAAGGATAGCCTTCGAAGAAGGCTAGTACCACGTTCAAGACGTGGCTCGGGAAGGGCGCTACTTTTGGGTTCAGTGAAACGACTAGTCATTTGGGTGCTCGCCCGACGCATATGTGCAGCGGCAGGGATCTCCCTCTCAGCATCCTCGTCCTCTGAATAATCGCGTGAGCGCTCGTGGCCTTAAAATATTGGGTGAAACATACCTTCGAAGACGGGGGTGGTGCCAGGGAATTTGCGTCTCAAAGGGAAGGTAGTGCTGGTTTTGGTGGGGGACGACATAAAGTAGGAAAAGATGGGAGACGAAGTGGGGGAAGGAATAGAGGTACGGATCGAGTTGGAACCGACAGAGCCCGAGATGGGGGTGGGCAAGTCGTAACCCGAGCTCGCTGACCCAGACGACGCTGAGGACACAGAACGTGCCCTACTGCGCGCCTGGTTGATTGGGATGGGATCAGAGTGCTTGACTTCGTCGGCAGGCCTTTGGGAAGATTCGTTGTTAGACATGATGTAGATTAGAGCAAAGAGATAGAAGAGGGGGGAAGGATGGAAGGAAAGGGACCAAGCGGGACCTAGCGCTTATATATTGGGTGTGGAGTTACATTACAATCGCAATCACACCTCGGCACGTGCCCACGGCGGATACTAAAGATATCAACGATCCTGCAATCCAATTCAATTCTTCTTGGTCATCGACACTTATCTCCCACTCTCAACTTCCTCCCCTTACCTGTTCATTGTGCCAGACCAGGCCCTCCCTGACCAGGTTCTGGGGCTTCTGGCCCCCCCGAGTCCTCGTGCCAGTCGTTCTGGCGTTCTGGCTAAAAGACGGTCATCTCAAATGCGCCCGAATGAACGGTTCGTGTTGCAGATGACATAGCTGCGTACGAACACGTCCTCATTGTGACATAGCGCGGCATCACAGAGCGTAGTACCTCTCCTCAGATCGCGATGCATTTTTTTGCCTAATTAATCTTTTCGTCGTGGCACATGACCTATCTCCCGGGTTACCCCACAATCTAGGGTCCTCTAGGGTCCATTTCCGCCTTTCGACATCCATATCAGGAAGGATTGACCCTTCCCTCTTCTTATCTCCTTCCTTGCGGGTATAGCCTCTCCTATTTTTGCCCGAATCACACGCCTTAACCAAAGTTCAAATCGAAGCGTCCTTCCTATTCCTCTCGAACACCTACCAAGCGTTCTCTGTTCAGCGTACCTCTGAGCCTTCGATCATTTAACGCCACCTTTTGTAGATCAAAGGTCAGGCGTCATGTTAACGTACACGGGGTCGAGCAAACTAGCAGCAAAAAGTCATCCCTCGTATGTCAGCGAAGCAGGCATCAGACCAAAATGGAACGGCAAGATCCTTCATCTATATGGCGCGACGGCATCCCTTCATACTAAAAAAGCATCGACCAGATTGGCGCACCAGTCTCCCATGACCTCTGTACCCCGTTTCTAATCAGGCAGATCTTTCTAGAAGATGTCGTTGGCCCCCTTCACGCTCCTGAACAAGACCGGGCGTATCTGAATCAGTAACAAATAAAGTCCACATTTTAGGACGACTTCTGTCCTCCGGTTGACGACCAGCCTATCTAATCGCCTGGTGTGATATGGGAAACCCTTTCCGTACGAAACCTTGGTAGGACCTAGAGCGGTATTTTGAGCATAGCGATACACCGTGCCCTCTGTACCCCGAAGTTCTTCTGAGATCTAATGGATAGTCGGCCTCGTGCCACATGATACCGTGCGTCTAGAGCACCATCTATTAGCCGTGGAGGGTTGCGATAGGTGTCAAGCTTCATTGAATGCTCTGGATGAATACTTGGCTGTAGGAGCGTATCCCCGAGTACTCCCCAGCTGTCTTTTCACTCTAATCATGATATTGAATCAAGGAAACGGCACTGGCGTTGTTGGCGTTCGACCTCGGTAGGTATTTATATGATACCGATGAGATCAAGACATCAAGAAGCAGAAAGTGTCACAAGGCACTTGTTGCATCTTCCCTTAATCTTCTCGACCACCGCGTAAACTACATATCCCCTCACTCATCTGATGAAGACTCGAATAATAGGCCAAACCGCCCCCAATGACTGGAATCGCTGATTAGTGATCATTCTTCTACGGGCGACCTATTCTTTCCATGAGTAAGTCGAGGTGTATTAACATGGTTTACTTACCTAGAAAAATATAGACACTCACTTCTGGTCTAGGAGACATAAAAGGAAAGTGCTACTCATCTCTCACTCAACTATTACCCAAGGGCCTCGGCTAGAAGAGCCAAGACGACTTGCTTGACCAAAGACTTCAAAAACATTCTTTAAATCCGCCCATGAAATCAATAAGCATTACCACTGTGGGATTAGGCCAAGAGTATTTGGATATCACTTATAGCCGTGCCGGTGCGAAGGAAGCTGGATACTATATGGGCTAGATACTATATGTCAGTGATGTCTTTTTGGCCACGCGCCGAACGGAAAAGGAACCTACCAAGAAAAGAGGTCATCCCCATGAGTAATCGCACGAATAAAATTATCACTAGCTACAAATGACTGAAAACACCAGGAGATGGCCCCAGTTCAACGGGGAAACCCCGTTACAGCAAGGCTGAAAGACAAGGCCTCGGATTTAACCTTTTTGCCGTCCTTCATCTCTGTAAGTACTGATACGGTTGGACCTAAAGAGGGAACCTCCGGAGGCGATGTGAATGCTCATGCTCATCTGTCGATGGGAACTTTGATCAGGAGGATACATGGTTCTGTATTTAACGGATGACTCACCTCATCGTATCTGTGTAAACTGATCTGCGCCCGGCACTAGCTCCCTTCGTTTTTTAATGATACATCTACGACCTAGTTTTGGGGCCATAGGGAGGGGGGTCCGAAAGTACTGGAGAGCGAGGTGCTAGCTCGAGAAATATTAATGCATCGTTGGCGATAAACTTGGCATGCAGGATCAGTCACTCGAGGATGACGGTCCCGGACTCCGGTGGCGACTACGTCATTTTCTTGGTCGCCGTCAACTAGATTTTTCAAAGGTATTTATTGGTCGTCCCGGTGTCTGCGACGGGAACGGTCGATGGTGGCGTCTTAGACCAGGCAGGGCGGACGGAAATGATCCGGGTTGGCCAGGGTTTACGGTTTCGTGGCCCAGCACTTGCTCAAATTGTTCCTGCCTACTAGCAGGATGGGTTCTGCCGAGATATTCATATAACTGCGAAGAAGCGAAAGTCGGCCGCAGCCGTTGTGTTCCATGAGTACATCGTCCGACTCCGTGGGCTCCTTCACGAATTCGACAGCCATTGCAAGATCACGTCCTTGAAGGTTCGAGCCTCGGATAGTAAGCGGTGAAATACATGATGCCCCGACAATTGGGCTTCTGAATTTTGCGGAACACCTATTGGGACCGGGTAGCAGCCCCGCCGAATGAGTAGTTGAGCAACCGGAGTAAGGAATCTCGACAAAACTCCAATGATTTTGCCAGAGTAGGGGTTTGAGAATTCCCGGTAGCAATACAAGGGAAAGCATACAAATATAGGTGGATGTAAGAAGGCGCACTGGTCATTATAGTCATACACGCAAGGTGGAAGACGATTTGTACCTCATTAGGAGCCATACTATCAGCACGTGTGTACCCATAACGAGAAAGTGTAGTCTCCTAGCAGCGAACAGAACCGCTATCGTCGAAAGAGGTTCGCAGATGTCATCCGGATAATCATAAGCTTTTCTGATGGTGGAAGACGAAGAGTGCCCCAAGAATATCTTCGCAAGATCTTGTTGTGCCCAGGATATATACGCATGGGAGGTTCCTTGTCGGGTCCTCGTCCTAAGAGGCAGGCGCACTCAACGTCATATGATGGATTTGGATAACGCAGCGAAAGTATGTGGACAAGGACGTCCTGCCAGAGTCATATTCTGTTTAGGTTCAGCCCCCAGAGAAGAAGAGACCGTGCCCATTATGGCTAATACCGAAGTAGGAGTTCACATATGAGTATGCCTACCAGGAGGTATAGCTTGGAGGGATTCAGTTGCGCACAGTCCGCGAGATGGAAGGGTGAACAAAGAAAGAGCGTAAAATACCTGAGTCCCAATTTAAGAGGTTACTCAAGGGTATGTGACCTCCGAGAGTTGAAATCGTGACGCTTCCATGGGAACCCTCGATGGTCTCCATGCTCGCTCAAGCACACTCGAATATTCATCCTCCTGGTCTAACCAAGTCTAGGGCCCGAGTGTTTATACCTTCAATCCGCCCGGTTCACAGATAAGCCTCTCTCATCTATAGTTTGTAGCCGATAAGAATTCAGCAGCAAAGGGACATGGTTCTTGTTCATGCTTACAATCCTGAAAACATATTGTCAACCGCCGCCCTACTCTCAAATTTCACACTCTTCCAATTGCTCTGCATTTGCTCCAAAATGATGAGTATACTTAAAAGAGACTAGTACATAACAGGATACCAAAATGGAAGCACCATGATTTATTGTGGGTGCTCCCGACTCACCAAACCCCATCTCGAATGGCTGCCGCCCACAAAAATAGACATTAACAGCATCCCGGGAGAGTATGATGTCCTATCTTTTTGTTGACGGCCACCCATGCCCTTACCCCACAGCTACTGTCATCGATGGCAACTAGAAGCTTAGGCACCGAGGCTCGGTGCCTACGAAGAGGGTTCCGTCAACGTGGTAGCTCCAATCTTCAAGCTTCATCTCGGTGAGAGTGTCGAATGTTGATCTGCTGTGCTTTCTGGAAGCGGATCAACCGTGACAAGTAGATGATCGCCTGCTAGATCGTGTTTGGCCCCTAGGGGATATCACTATTATGCAGACAAGCGGTCAAGAACACCTTACTACATTCGCGGGGTATTATTGCATATTAGGACGGGAATAGAAAAAAGGAGAAATGACGAGATAAACGAGTGGACGGTGATGGGGTATATAAACCTGTAAACCAGACGAAAACCTACTTAACAATGCACAAAATTTGATAGTCATACCTAACGAGAAATCGCAAACCAGAGAATAAAAATGAAAGAGAGTGTGATGGTGCTTCCAAAGACCCAAACCCGAGGCCTGATCCCCAAAATAGCAATACATGATGCATGATTACCAGGATAAAAGAAGAGAAAAAGATGCGAATAGCAGAATAAACTGTGTAGTTACTGACCAGAAATCCTTATCGCGACAACAGGAGACCCGCGTCTAGAGAATATGCTCCGCTCCTCCTGTCTGCTCCTATATTTATTGGCTTCATCCCAAAAACGCCAACTCCGTCATTCTCCTAACCTCTTCATCCTGGATCGCGTTCGTCTCCATCAAAATACTCCCTCGACTATGCAGGGTCGGCTCAAGAGGTCTCCTACTGGGCACCCTCAACCCCGCACCCGTCCCAGCGCCAGGAGTCACGAAGCGAGTTGGCAACGTTGGTGATGGTGGCAAATGCGACGCATCAAACGTCTTCTTCGCACTAGTGATGGCACCAGCACTCTTACTCGAAGGAGCAACAGACGAAGCATAGAACGTCGATTTGGGTCTCGTGGTGAAACTCGTCGCGGCTCTCTTCAGGTTCATAAGAGACGCCGACACTGAAAGCCTCTTGCCTCCCGATTCGTCCGGACCCAGTGACTGGCCTCTCTTGAAGGGGTTGAATGACATTCGTTTGTCCCCCTTTTCCGGATTTGTAAGCCCTCTTCCCCGTCTTAGAGGAGCTAAGGTCTGTGGCACCACGAGCGTGTCGGAATGACCCTCGGAAACCGGAGAGAGGGGCAATGGGACTGCTTCTGGAATCATCGCTTCTGGGTCGGCTAACAAGATATCTTCCACAGGACTCTCCACGATCATAGGAATATTGTGTTTGTGCTCTGTTGTCTTGACTCTCAGCATGTTGGCTTTGCCTTTCTGCCCACCGATGCAAGTCGTGCCGAGCGCAAGACTCTGCGATTCTGCTGTATTCAGAGTAGAGATTGTTGTTATCGTTCTGGAAGACGGATCTAGGGATGGTGTCATTAAAGAAGATGCAGATTCAGAGATGGAGGGCATTTTCGAGAGTGATTCTGAGCGTCTATGAGGGGAAGAACTAGCGAGAGAGGAGGATTCGCTAATTACATGACTTGGCGGCGTCAACGAAATTATAGGTGTTGTGGGTGGCGCTGATGATGAGGACCTTTGAGAGCTAGAACGATTGTGTCCACTATAACTTGACGAAGTGTCAACATCACCATACCGCGATAAATGGAACGATGTCGGTGGGGGATTCGTTGCCGAGGAGATAGAAGTCGATTTTCGATTAGTGGGTTTTGAAGGCGTTGGTGGAGGGGTGGGAAGAGGGGAGGACGGAAGAGGAACAGAGGATGGGTCAACCGAGCCATGGTCAACTGACGCCGAGGATCGATGAGAGGGAGCCCCCCGTGGCGGGTCTTTCTCCGGAACTGGAGGTGGGATCGCGCCATCATTCGATAGTGGTGAAGGCAGTGGAGTGTCGACTTCCGCCACGATCTCCAGCTCAGGTATTTGAGGGAATTCGGCTGAACTTGGGGACGGTGCACCAAAGCGAAAGGCTTTCATACGCTCTCGTTCCTCAGCTTCTGTAGAGGGGGTAGAGGCTGCAGAGTCTGCAGGCTTATTTTTGGCTTCCCATTCCCGCTTGATGAGATCAGCGGCGGAAGGCTCAATAAAGCTATCTCCAGACTTGCGATCGATAGCGACAACAGGAATGCGACGATCCTGGTCGGCCTCTTGCCGACTCAAGTCCTTGGGGGGTTGGAGGGGAGGGAGTAACCCACGCTCGCGCAGCGCTGCTTCACGGGTTTGTTTCGCTTGAAGGTCCGTGCTAGCAGGCGGGGGAGACGTCGGTGATATAGGTGAGCGGGAGCGGAAAGTTGTGCTGATTACCCGCAAGATGGTGCGGGACTTGGAGCGCGGACGCTGTGCGAGTTCCTTGCTAGAGAACCAGGACCACATGAGAGGAGGGAAGGACGACAGACGAACACAACGTACCTAGCTGGGTTTACATCGTCTGGCTTCTGGCTGGCCGCAGTAGTATTTTGGGCACTTCTTGATTAACGTAGGTGGACATGAGACAGGACGCCTGACGTGCGAGGCTGGTCACGCACCTTTTCCCCGCAGCCTTCATATCATTCTCTTTGACGATGGACGTGTCCTCCGGTGCCATCGTCGACACCCTGAGCTTAGATCCAGAGGGTGTAGAGTTACCGGGTGCGAGGCGCCGCATGGGGCTGATGAGGTCAAGGAAAGATTTACGGGACTTCATGGAACCAGCTTCCATAGACGGCCGGGTTGGAGGGAGCGGGGAGAAGGAGCGGAGAGTCGAACTCTCGTCTGGGAAGTGGGGGAGAGGGCGTAGAGTGGTCGCCATCTTGCAGATGTCCGAAGACGAAGAGACTACGAATAAATACTAGATGATGGGGAACGAGACCACATGTGCTGGCCAAATTCAAAACAAGCCCCGGAAGTTCAAGATGAGATCTTTTAGCCCCTGAAGTCACCTGAAAGGTAGAGTTCCGTGCACTGCAGAGCCACTGGCGTCAGTTCTCCGGAGGGACCTATTTACACGGTTCGCTGGTCGCGGAGCGAGAGAAAGAGAAAGTAAGTACGTGAACCGAGGATCCGCATGGGCTTTTTGAAGTCGCTGGAAGTTGCTGCTATGAAACAAACACGGTGCTGGCGTGAGAAATTCTGCCGTGTCTACCTATCACCCTGATTGTGGGGTATCTCCAATTGGAATCTCTTTTCTCTCGGAGCATTCCTACACCATCACAAACCTTCCAGGTTGCTGTGTTCTCCTCCTCATTACATTCCAGTGGAGCATAGCTACTCAATATGAGGGCGCGCGAAGACACTCCCCTGCCTGTTATTCGCTTAATTCCGCGAAGAAGCATCCTCGTGTGAACCTTCTTCTTCCCGTGCGTTTACGCGAGATTTAACCTGCATGGCTTCGGTCATGCCGGTAAATCTGCCGTTTGTTATTCAACTTTGTTGGGCACCATAAGTAGCCCACCTGGACGCCTCGATTGCTTTCTCTCAGTTCCTGGAGTGTGTGTGCAGATGCCCAACGTCCATTTTGACAGCTCTGCGGTCGGGCGAGGCGTCCTCCGACTTGTCTGGATCCTGATCAGATTGATCATATGTTTTCTGTCAAGACAAATGGAACATATATATCTCACGTCCCGGTACCGCGGGTAACATCTCATCAGTCGCCGTCACAGCTTTCTACCTTTCCACTGTCAGACGATTTTGTTGAGGGGCTCGTTCATGCGAATGAGCAACGAGTACGTGTAGCTTCGGATTGAATGTACCATCAGCAACCCTGGGCGCTCTAGAAGTTGGCTTAATTTTAGAATATTGCAACGCCTCGGGCCTCTGAAAACACTTTCTGCGTTCGGGGAGAAATCGCCGGGTCTCTGACATATCCCCCTGGTCTGTCTCAACCACAACATATGCTTGCGAGAATCAGCGGCGCCTCACGCGTACCCATTTGATTCGGATTCGGGCACCCTTTTGTTTGGTCCAGTATAATTAACCGCCACATCGTAATACTATATCCCTTAGCTCCATGATCCAGAATGACGATCCAAGCACCCCCGAGTCTCGACATCACTTACGCTAGAAGATTGCTACTCTGTTCCGGATTGACATACGCCTCCTTTGGCCAGCAGACGGTGGCTGATTCTGACTCTGACTTGACCACGCGAATAGCCATCGATTGGCGCCTACGCTCAATGTCGAACCAGACGGCCATCTCACAAAAATCAACACCCAGAAGGAAGCCGAGTCATGCAGGCTATTAATAGTCAGAGAAACTTAGACCAAGAATAAGCACAAAAAACATCCGCCAATGACTAGATCCTGATTTAGTCCCCCGAAGTGTGGACTCAGAACCATTTTTACCGGAAAATCGGAATGCTACAGACAACCGGACGTTCCTAGGGCTCGTCCCCTATCCCGTCAAACCCGTCTTTATGTGATCTATCGACTCAAGCTCACCGCCCCACCAACGTTCCTTCATCAGCACTTAAAGCTTCCACAAAGTTTTACTTTGGGCCGACCCACCCTACCTTCGTGTACGATAATCACGAAAGGGGCGTACGTATCTGTGGACTGAAGCTCAAGTCGTTGATCATTCTTGGAGCTTGAAGCTACACATCACATTCATATCAAAAAAGAATGCAAGTCAAAGTTTGATGTGCCTCTACGCGTGGCGAGCATGGGAAAAGGCGTTGCGCGTTCTATAGGCATGTCGGCAGGATTCTGCGTGCTCTTTGCGTGGGTTTCATTCATTGGTTCAAAGTCGTTTCTCGAAAGATGGTTTTTGAGATTGGATAGCCGCTGGAGTGTGTTTTGTGAGGGCTGCGTTTGGGCGCCTTTGTGGGGTTTATATTCCAGTTGGGGTTATTTTAATACTCGAGTTAGTTTTTATCATGTTATTTCCACCGTTTGATAAGTATCACCGAAAATGAAAGACACCGTCAAAGTCATTTAGCGAAATGGGCGTCAAGCACACGAGGCAGCAACGACAAGCTTCGAAGTCAGCGATCACTACAAACATAGCATCGTACCATCTCGATCATTGTCACAGTCAGGTTCCTTCCACAACTTGCATTATTCATGTCACTATACCCTACCAAATCATACCCCATAACTAAAGGCCTATCAGAATTCGAGATCCTCAAAGCTTCACACAAGTGAGCCTAGATCTCACACCTCGGACACATTAACACTGACCGCTTGGGTATTCAGATTTCTCCGGGAAGACGCACCTCCTGGTGAGACCGAAGCCTCGACCTCAGCTGCAGACAAAACATGGGAAGATAAACTCGCAGAGAAGTACTACGAGAGTCTCTACCGCGAATTCGCATTATGCGATCTGAAGCATTACAAGTCCGGTAACGTACGAATCTCCCCTCCTTCTCCCCCTGTCATATCCTGGAATAACATCTCTCCTCGGCCTGTGTGTCTGTAGTTCGCACTCCGCTGGCGCACAGAATCCGAAGTCCTCTCCGGAGCAGGCGAATCCACATGCGGGAACACGCGATGCAAATACCATTACTCTTCCACTCCATCATTATCTCTATCTAGAAAAAAGAAAAAAGAACCGCAACTGACGACGCTAGAATTGCCGTTTGCGTATATCGAGCATGGAGAGGCGAAGAGTGCGTTAGTGAAGGTCGTGTTGTGTCCGAGATGCGTGAAGAAGTTGATGTGGAAAAGGATGAAGGATAAGGAGCGTACTCAGGCTGGTATGGAGGCGGTCGCCAGTGGGGATGTTGGTGTTCAGGTGGACGGTGGACAAGGTGGCGGTGGGGAGGGCGTGAGCGAGAGTGAGGATTCGGAGGATGATATCGAGAAGGTTGATAGGAAGGGGAAAGGAAAGGAAAGAGACAAGGATAGAGACAAGGATAGAAGACCAGGGAGTGGTCGTGAAAGTCGGACAGGGTCTGACGACAGGGAAGGCAGGGAGAGAGAAGAAAGTGTGTCACGTCCACACAAATTCGAGGAACGTACTAGGAAGAAACGCCACCGCGACGTCAATGACTTGAGCGCAGACCACGAGGGAGATGGACACAAATCCAGAAGACGAAGCTCTCGTTCTCGTTCACCACGACGCCGGCACTAGTCACACGATCTATCTTTACGGTCGCGACTACGACCACATAACTACGTAGCACGTACTCTAAAGAAATGTTTATAAATACGTTAATATTTAATCCCAACTACATCATTCTTTGCCCTTCCCAGAAGAACCCACATGCACACAATCTTCAGCTCTCCTCTCCTCCTTAACCTCAAAGGGCCACACCTCAGCCCCAACCAGCCCTTCGTGTCGACTAACACTCGTTACACCTAACACCTTATACTCCTCTCCCATACCTGTCCGATCCGTTATGCGTTTCGCAGAACTGCGAATAGCGGCACGGCGTTCATCAGTTTTGGCGGAACGTGCAAGGGCGTCAACGCGCAAGTCAATACCCATGCGCGTGAGGAAGGTGCGCTGGGAGATTGGGCCATGGGGGATTACTAGGTAGTTGTGTTAGTTAGTTTGGGTATAAGTGAGGGGAAGGAGGGACGTACCAAGGTCGGACATCGCTTCTTTGAGGTATGCAAAGTCGACATTGGTCGTCAAATCACATTCCCCAGGTCTATGGAACACATCTACGATTTTATGTTGCTTAAACGCCTAAATATTAAATTAATACACAACCTCACAGACACGTTAAAACCAATACACTCACCCTGAACGAATCTCCATAAACTTTATCCCCACCATAATCAATAATCAATCCACACCCACCAACAGACAATCTCGAACCCGGTACAACCTCCTGTTTCTTTATGCCCAAATTTTTGAGTGGAGTAGGGTCCAGCGCGGATTCAGACTCGGGCGCCGTTATCCCAGACACGATTTGCGCGACTTGACGCGCGATTTTGAATGCGGCAGGCGAGACTTCTATAAAAGAGCCTATGGGGAGATTATGGAAGCGTGAAGAGGAAAGTCCGAGGAGGGTCGAGGCGGCTGTTGGACCGGGGGAGAGGACGCGGCGGAGATGAGGGATTATTTGTGAGTTTGTTGATGTGGTTTGTGTCGATGTGGAAGTGGATGTGGACGTGGAGGAGCGGTCGGTGTCGATCATAACTTCGTGCCAGCCTGTTTCTTTCCTCTGGGATATCATTGTAAATGAGATGAGGTGGAGGGAAATAGGGGTGAGTGTACTTGCTTGTAGTAGATGGACTGGTAGTGCGTCGAAAAACTCGTGTGCGACGAGCATGGTGTATTGGGATGGGTTTTGCGGAACGTCGGATATGGAGTGGTGGAAATGGAGTTTTATGTTACGTTTTGAGGCGTGCAGGAGTTTTTGTTCTTGGACTGCGCGTAGAGCTTGACTCGTTTCTACGAGATGGACGTCTACGGGGTCATGCGAGGGTCGTAGTTGCGACACAACCTAGATATGGTACAAAACGCATGTTCATCGAAAGCACTTGAGGAGAGGTGGTAACACCTACGCGGAGAATGTCATCCATGAGTGTTCCACGCCCAGGTCCCAGTTCCACGAATCGTACACTTGAAGGACTTCCAGCATTCGCCCATTGTGATAATAGCCAGACGCCAATTAACTAACAAGACACGACTGAATGTTCATTTTCTTCTGTGCCTCTGACGCGGCGCGAAGAGGTATGCAGGAGGAACATACCTCTCCAAAGACCTGGCTTATTTCTGGGCTGGTGATAAAATCACCCTGGGACCCAAACACGGGGTTGGATGAATTCATGTAATACCCGTGCGTTGGATGTGAGAGGCATAATTGCATATACGTCGCGAGCGAAATAGGACCTGTCGACTGAGGGCCAATTACATAGAGTTCCTAGTGATGTACAGGTAGACTGACTTTGATGTTATCGACGATTATTTTCTCGACTGGGGTAGGCGTGTATGCAGTGTTGGATAGACATCTCCGCGAAGCCAGGAGGCGAAGGTTCCGAGAGCAGAGGCGAGTCAGTGACATATGTAGAGGAAGCACGAGAGCCGAAAGCCGTATGAAAATGACAACATCTGACTCGTCTTAGCTAAGCCATATATTTATTTTGTTTCTTATCGAGTCCCCTGTAATCTACATCTCCTCTTTAGTCCTTCCAACCACCCCGGATACCCCTACAATCATGGCTACTCGTGCGTCATAATGCCCATCATTGAGCGGGAGCACGTCTGACAATTTTCACAGGCATTCAATTCGAAAATAACAGTGATATCGGAGTCTTTTCTAAATTGACAAACAGTTACTGCCTCTGCGCCATCCAAGGCAGCACAAATTTCTACTCGGCCTTTGAAGCTGAGCTTGGGGACGTTGTTCCCATTGTACACACCAGTATAGCCGGCACACGCATTATCGGACGCTTGACAGCGGGTACGCGACTTTCCGATCTCACTACTGTCCTACAATCTCAAACGAATTATATAGGAAATCGCCACGGGCTGCTCGTTCCATCGACAACAACGGATCAAGAGCTACAGCATCTCAGAAACTCGCTACCAGACGCGATTGCGATCCAGCGCGTGGAAGAGCGGCTGTCTGCGTTGGGAAACGTTATCGCGTGCAACGACTACGTCGCTCTGGTTCATCCAGACGTCGATCGAGAGACGGAGGAAATCATTGCGGACGTGTTGAAGGTTGAAGTGTTCCGGCAGACGATCGCGGACAATGTGCTTGTAGGAAGCTATTGCGCGATTACGAATCAGGGTGGATTGGTGCACCCCAAGACGAGCGTACAAGATCAGGACGAGCTGAGCAGTTTGCTCCAGGTGCCTTTGGTGGTAGGTGTTTTTTTATCTAGTTTCCGTTCGAAGGTTGACTGACTGGTGTTCAGGCTGGAACTGTGAACCGTGGTTCAGACGTCATTGGTGCTGGGCTGGTGGTGAATGATTGGTGTGCATTCACAGGCCTGGAGACAACAGCGACCGAGATCAGTGTGATTGAGGCAACGTTCAGTGAGTACGGCAGTGTGTGTATTCGATCGTATATTAAGCGCATGTTCAGAACTACAAGGCCAAAGCTCGAGTGCAGTGATTGGAGAGATGCGGGATTCGTTGATTGATAACTGGGCATAATCATATTTAGTTTATTTGATCGATTGCACATGTCTTCAGGGTCGCCGTTATAACAACTTGCCTGAAACGTGGACGAGGATCGCCATGCCAGCCAGACACTGACCATGGGACTAGGGACTCTCACCGCGGCCGTTGCAGCGCGAAAACCTCGGTCGGGATGTCGGATTACCACTGCCTCAAACCGCTCAAACTCGGGCTAGTATGTCAGGATGA
Source organism: Macrolepiota fuliginosa MF-IS2 (assembly GCA_015584085.1). NCBI lineage: Eukaryota > Fungi > Basidiomycota > Agaricomycetes > Agaricales > Agaricaceae > Macrolepiota > Macrolepiota fuliginosa. The sequence continues at coordinate 216,030 of MU151061.1, read as the reverse complement.
ATGGAAAAGGAGGGGAAAGCTGCCAACCACGTGTAGCTAAAAGTCAGCCTCATGTGTAGCTTCTCAAGAATCCTAGCAGCCTAGTGTCCTCCCTAGCTCCACGTTTAGTGCGCGTGCCTCCCCCTTTATACATTGCTACGAACTAGGTTATCTCCAAACGCCTGCCCATGTCTGCGACCCTCGTCGCTGAGTCCATGTCTGCTCGCGGCAGGCGAAAACCCGCCCCCAGTGTCCTCTACACCCAACCACTCAACATTCCCCTCTCTCAGTCCCAGCCTCAGCCCCACCAGTACATCACCCAGGCATCCCACAAGCTCAGCTTTTCAGAAAAATATCCTGACCCAGATCCCACCGACCCGTTCGCCCCGCTCTGGGTTCTGCGCAACAGGACGTCTAGTGCTCTGCACAGAGACGCGTTACCAGCCACCGCGCCTCTGCTTCAGCGGGACCCGTCTTTCCAGGATGAATTTGGTTTCATTCAACAGGCTGACCGACGCCGTTCGATATCGTACCTCCAGACCCTCGCTGCCGCATCATCGCGCGTCACCGTGTCAGATGCTACCTTGCCACCTGGATATGCTTCCGATCATGGCCACAGTACTCCTGTCAAAACTCAACGCGCGTGCAGCATCGATGGTCATATTCCTGCCAACAACGTTCCACCATCCGTGAGGCGTCAGTCTATCAGGCCCACTCCGCTGTCTCAGGTTGCTATTGGCCCTTCTATTTCCACTGTCCCCGAGGCGTCCAAGGCTTTGCATATATCTCTCGTACAGCAACAACCTTTAGGCGTCGAAAACGACAGTAGCAGCACAGAGAGCGATTCGACGCGCGTTTGTCATTCTGGTGCAGAGGACGTGGAAGCGACCCCACGACCTGGTGCGCAGCAACAACATCGTGATGACCAGCCGCACCAGCTCCAGCAGAGGCCTCGAGCAGGCTCAGCCAACAAGCTCGCACGTTTCCTCAAACCGCGAAAGGTTAGCCAGTCGGACTCCAACTGCCAAAATTTGCGCGCATCGATTGCGGATATTGACCGGATCCGCAAAGCGTCCATATCTCCTCCTGTATTCTCTACCGTAGTATGGGCGGGTCAGGGACAGGAATTCTTGCCCATTAAGGATCACCCGCTTCAGCAGACTGCCATCCCAATCATTCATCCTGCTCAGGATGACACTGTCGTGCGAGAACCCACCCGTCAGCAGTATTCGCCCTTGCCTCTACCAGTCCCCCTTCCTATCTTGGATCCTATCCCGTCCCGTAGCAATTCACCCGCACCACTTCCACTCCCACCTGCAGCACCTCCCGCAATCACATCCCGTCCCTCCCAAACATCACACGCAGCCCATACCGACGAAACCCACTCCTCATTCTCATTCGTCCACATCCCATCTACACTCTCCTCACCCTCCCTCGCAGAAATCACACCCGAGTATGTACGTCAAAGACGGCCAACAACTGCCCCTCTACCCTGTTTCCCCACAGGTCCCGGAGCAACAATCGCCTCTCCAGCCACAATGAAAATCAAACGAAGCACTTCCCGCCAGACATCCAAACTTCCACCACCTGCTCCTCAATTCACCAACACCTCCTCACCTCTCCGTTCAAACTCCCTCACACCCGCAGTCATAGACGAATGGGACCCTCCAACCTTCTCTGCTCTAACCAAAGCTGCCTCACTTCCCATCATCGCCGAATCGGGCGTCCGAATCAACTTTGGCGCTCTCTTTGTTCGGCAACGCATCGTGGTAGTGTTCATCCGTCATTTCTGGTGTCCTCTATGTCAAGATTACATGTCCTCCGTCGCTTCCCTGACCCGATCCATCCCCGACCTCATCGTCGGCAGATCTTCCCGAGGGGACGTCCTAGATCCCGAAAAAGAGGCAACAAACGAAAAAGCTGTCACTGAAGGAGTCGAGCTTGAGCCGTCATCAGTCAAGGTTGTCGTGATCTCCAACGGATCATACACCATGATCGGGAAATACAAGCAGATTTTCGGTGCGGGGGCTTTGGAAGTGTATACCGATCCGAGCTTGGCGGTGTATGCTGCGCTCGGGATGGGAAAAGATCCTACGAGTTTGCCTGATCAGGGCGTCCGCTCTTTTCAGGGGCCCGGACATAACCACGGGAGGTCTAGAAGTGGGCCACAAGCGCATTTACATGCTGGGGTTCTAGCCGCTGGTGGTGGTGGGGCTGGTGACAGTGTTAATGATGGTGCCATTTGTGCTTCTTCTAAGCCCGGGGCGTGCGGAGGGGGTGGGAGGAGTAAAAGTGCGGGTGCGGGTGCTGGTAGTGGGGGGTATGTTAAGCATGGGTTGATGGGTGGGATCGCGATGGTGTTTGTGAGAGCGTTGAAAGTTGGGATGCCGGTATGGGAGAAGGGGGGTGATTTGAATCAGTTGGGTGGTGAGTTTGTTTTTGGACCTGGGTGAGTCTTTTTTAGTTTGTGGATTTTTTTTTGTTGGCGGTGTCTTATTTTTTTTTTTTGTAGGTTGGTGTGCACGTATGCGCATAGGATGCAGACTACGAAGGGGCATGCGCCATTCGAAGAGGTCCTTCGTGCAGCGGGGATTGTCGTCCCTCCACCTCAGCCCCGTACGCTACGTTCGGCGTCGTGGGATAAGGAACGGGAGAAAGACCAGGATAAGAAACAGACATCGCTGCGCAAGCGTCGTCCGTCGACTGCTCCTGCTACGCCATCGCCGAAAACACGAGCAAGAGGTCAAACGATCGATGTTGTGCCTGTTCCCGCAGTACCAATATCGGTACAGACATCTAAAGGACAACAGACCTCGTCAGCGGTGCCGGAACGGAAGAAGTCGCATAGGAGACGAAGGAGTGTTGCGCGTTCTTCGACTGCTGGTGTTAACCCCACTACGGCGGCGAGTGTAAGCGTTAGCGCAAAGGTCGTTCGCCAGCAGCCCGTTGCAATGGCGTTGGCGCAGCCAGAAAAGGAGGAGAGAGATGTTCCTGCGGTCCCGAATGTCAACATTACCATCCCTACTCCCACTCCAATCACTACGAACCCGGCATACCTTGACACGCCAGACGACACGCCCATCACGACTCCAACAGATCCCGAAGTGAAATGGCTAGAGGAACGACACCGCAGTCTCCAAAAGATCAAAGAACGCAAAAACGCAAGGCGCGGGCTGAGCCTCGTTGACGAACGACAAGCTACCCCGTCCTTGTCCACGTCCTTATCTCAATCTCGATCTCACTCCCGTTCTCCTTCATCACATAACCGTGATCACTCGTGCTCGCGCTCGCCTATCTCCCCTTCCCATTCACGCTCCCCCTCTCATTCACGTTCCCCATCTGGCTCTTTGACATTCCCTGGGCTGTTATCGTCGCCGTCCCAATCCGCAACACAAAGTTCACCTACACCACAAAGTCGTCAACGACAACGCTCTGGTACAGGAGGCGGAGGAGGAATGGAACGCACGCAATCTCGCCCACGACGCAGTGGAAGTGGTAACGAGCTCCTTGGAAAAGGAGGTCGAGGGGCGTCTTTCAACACAGCAGCAGAAGATACCATCGAATTGCGCGGTGTACAATCCGATACCGGGATGTTCCAACTCCGGAGAGAAATGAGTAAGAGCAATGAAGGTCGCAGGAGAGGGAACGCCGCCGATGACGATGATATCGTGCTTTTTGGGAGGGAGATACAGATGAGTGCTGGTGGCAGGATTGTTAATCTGAGTAGGGAGCATCTTGCGAGACGGGAGAGAGAAGTGAAAGAAACGAGGTTGCTTGCTGCTGCTCTTGATCTTAGCAGTGGTAATGGTGATGTGTTGCAGGTGCGAGGTGAAGATGATGCTAAGACGGTGTCTGATAAGACGCTAGTACATCAGTGATGTACCTTTCGTTTATGCTTTGGTGTTGGTGTTTCGTTGCTTTCTATTGCCTATATTCCCTCCCCTAGACTCCTATCATTTCCCGTTGCATGTTCTGATTGCTTTCCCCCCCCTTTACGTCACTATAGGTATTTATTACGACCCCCTTGATGATTTGCACGGATGCCAAGTCCTGTTTTATATAGATGAACTGTACGATTCTTTGGGCATGTGAAGTATTATTGGAGTAATATTGTGTACGAGGTCTGTAGTCACTTGTACGAGATGAGCAATTGGGTTTTATTCTTCCATTGGGCTCTTCACACGTTGTAGAACAATGCCAAGTAATGATACAAGAAATCAAGAACGAACTTTGGAAATATTAAAAGGATATGATTTGAGCGAATCAGCGTTGAAAACATGAAAAAGTTACTCGTTCATCCCAAATGTAGATTCCGAAACATCGCAAGAGTGTGGGCCGAGAGTGACGAGATCTAGTTGATTGCTAGAAACGAGACCCGTGAATCATCTAATGGATTCATGTATCACAAACGCCAGGGGAAGCCGGTGCGGAGGAATTCGACAACATCAACTACAAACGAGTATTAGCCAGCGGTCCAGACAAAAATATAAAAGCCTAGTAGCTTACCTTGATGGTCTGGATCGACGTATAGGCGGCAGCAACGAGACCAAATATGATCATGGCAATGTCCGCTAGCTTCTGCTTCCTGTTCCTTGCACAAGCCTTGTAGTGCAACATCGCAGGATAAACATAGCACAGGGGTACGCTAAACAAGGCCGTAATGAATCCCTATTAGAACATAGGATATAAAATAACAACTTACCAAGCGAAGCAACCAATGAAGGCGACGAATTTGTCCAGGTCCTTAGCGCCAAACGAGCTAATCATGGTGCAGAACATGACCATGCAGAACCTGAAACTATTCTTCATCCATTTAACTCGGTTGTCACCTTTCCCACTCCTGGTGAACAGCCCATTCTCGAGGATACGAACGGCAGGGAACAGCTGGAGCGGCACGGACAGGAGGATAGCAAGTGCATACAAAAACTGGACCTGATATGCCAAGGACGGTCTTAGAAATGAATTTACTTATCAGTGGAAAAGTATTCACCGATTGCACCATCTGACTTGTGGGATCCAAGTTAACAAGGACAACCGGTTTGATGTCAGGACCAAAGGTAGCATAGGCGAGGGCACCAGCACCTCCAAAGAGGACTGCATGGGGTCAGAGTTGGCATTAGACGATCATCAAAGCAGGACTCCCGACGTACACATCAAGAAAAACATAACACCGGTTAACGCCTTGGGGAATTTGTGAGGCTCCCTCATGGCGTCCGTGATTGGAATGACGAGTCCAATGCCCTCAAATGAAAAGACCGCAGTTCTGTGGCATCAATATCAACCATGAATCAATTTACAATGGTAAGAACGCTTACCCGATGAATAGGGGGAAGTCATTCGGATTGAACAATTTAACTGGTGCGATCCCCCTATCTGCAATGATGCTAATCTCACTTCCGAAGATGTAAAGTAAACCAACAAGAATGAAGGCGTCGGCAACAAGAGCGGTAGTACTGAGTTTCGTCAGATCCCGGATAAGGGCCAGAGGCAAGAAGATGACGAGCTGCATGAGAATGAAGTATTGCACTGAAATTATTTTCATGCACCCCGTCACGCCCATGACAAAGGCCTAATTCTCATTAGCTGGTATTTGGGCATGAGGCATGAAGACCGCACCTGCAGATTTTCAGCGACAAAAATGGTATAGGCAGAAACGAAGCCGAGCTGTGAGGTGACAATGGATCCAAGAATAGCATATCGCATCCAGGGCCCATAGAGGGTCCCCCCGATATCTATGACGTCGATCGGCCAAAGTATTCAGGATAAAGTTTAAGGAACCACGCACCTCCAAAACTACCCGATACGACGAATTTGGTCTTGACAAGCAGCAGGAAGGAGTATAACGAGACAATAGCGATGAAAATGAAAAGCAAGCTAGAGAACAGTATGCCACCATTATAGAAACTATGATATATCAGTCAGTTTCGGGATTAGAGCATTCATAGATGGGCGGCACGCACGCTTTGCCCAGAAGCAGAACACCTGTACCAATAAATGATTTGAGAAGCTGGGTCGTTCGTTCTTAGTACGCTGTAAGAAGATGAAAGATATATTTATGTACCATGAGGACTGCTTGTGTAACCGTTGCATTTCCGTGCTGGGAACCGGCTGGACGCCGCTGCCGCGATCGTGACCTCGACCGCGAAACAGCAGAACGAATCCCACTACCAATTAATGGGGTGGTTTCACTCGCCTCCGCAGCTTGGGCTAACGCCGCTGGTTGCTCCTCATCCTCGGGCTTCTCTTCTTCCTCTTCGTCCAAATCTTCACCGGCCTGCCAAGACCGTGAAAACGTGCAGATCAATGAGAGATAAGCACTTACAAAGTGTCCAAACAGTAATAGAAACTCTATGAAATTGTTGAGCATCTGGGGCTCCTCAGCACCCTGTTCATTTGCACGGAGCTTGACGTAATTCCGTCGGAAACCACCCGGTTCATGAATGTGTTCAAATGCGGGGTCGGCCTGTTGGGGTAAACCAGCAAAGGAAACGGCTCGAGCTCTTCCTGCTTGCCGTCTCTGGTCAGCATGCCATTTGTAGACATCATGGCTTGGTAGAATACATCAGTACCAGTCAGTAGAAACTGACCTCGAATCAGTGGGTGAAATAAGCAGGGACCCACGTTATATCAGCCCCAGGTGCGTCATAGGGTATGGGAAACGCTCCTGATTCTTCTCTTGCTTTGCCTGTATCTCTTGGCGTGCCACTGTGCTGGGACGAAGGATTCGAGTGCGAAGAGCTAGCATCAGACGAGGCTGGGTTCTTTGACTGGTCGGCCTTGGCACGCTCCTCCTTTGATACAAGATGCCTTTCCAGCACTTTCACCCTCTCTTCGTCCAAAAGGCCATCGATATCAAGGGATGGGACATCTGTGGCGTTGTTAGGTGCGAAACTAGGTCTACGTGTCGCCGAAAGGCCACTGACGGCGGTATTCGTCGGCGGGCGTAGTGGGGAGGAAGTGAAGTCGATAGCTGGCTGAGTCGAGGGAGTGCCAACAACAACAGGAGTACTTCGCCCCGGTGTACCGCGAGGTGGAATGTTGGGGAGTGGGGGAGTGCCAACATACTGAGCCCGGAGTGCACGGAGGTCTGGAGTGTCAGTCAAGGGCGTTGACTCTGCGGTGAGTTCGCCTATAGGCACCGCGCGTGGACTCCTTATGCTCAAAGGTTTCGAAGGAGAGGACATGATGGTCAAGAGAAAGAGAGGGAAAACCGGGACGCGAGTTATTTGGCTGCTGTGACTCCCCGCATCACCGAGATCCGTTTCCTCAATTCGTCGGCACGTGAGCTCATAATCCACCCCTGCCTTCTGATTTCATCTAGTGAGTCTGGACTTTGCATGAGAATTTTCTGCCTTCAAAATAACCTGCTAGCGTATCATAACAGAAGGACGAAAAATATGATATTGTCCAACTTTTCGGCCTTCTGTTGCCTGTTATCGTGACCTCAAATCGTAGATTTCCATTTGCTTATATCTTCTGTCACTAGCACCGACAAGAGCGAAAATGGTAATTAGAATTTTCAACGCAAAGGTTTTATCGTTGAGGCTTCTGCGTATCTCCGAGATACCCTCTTTGGGTAACAAGTCTACACGGTGTGATCTGCACGCACTTGTATTCAAACCACCGGGATTCTACTTCGAACCTTGCGTGGGACGCAATCTCCCATGTCCATATGCTGCACTCCTTCCCCAGCTTCATTCATCCCCCGCACAACACCCCTGAGCCCCGCATTTTACGCAAATACAACCCTGCCGGTGGGTGTGGCCACTTGAATTGGCCTTAGAACGCGCTCACCGCGTGTCAGCAGTTAGTTTGCTTGTAACCGAATAGACATATAGAATAGTATAGAATCCAACAACATCCACCTCTCAGGCTCCCGGCGATATGATCCGCTTCCAATAGACTAATACATGCTCTTCGTTCCTGCCTCCCTATTGAACCTTACGAGCAAAGAGATCCGAGTCTCACGCGCCTCGACATAATTTACGAGGACTCTGCCCCTCCCTAATCAGATTTACAACTATAGTAGTACTTAAAACAGAAGTAAACTAAATAAAAGTAACAAGACTCCCAAAAACAAGGAAGATCGGGTGAAAAACCAGGACCAAGAGTCGGCACAAGTAAAAATGGAAGTGGTGCCCCAAACGAACGCACCTAGAGGCAGTCAAAAACTACGAGGATCCGGGAAAGATAAACCGTAGGTGCGAGTCTCGAAGACACTTTCGTGGCCTTTAAGACATGGTGCTGCATCAGAGGGGCTGGCGATGCGTGCGGGTGGGTATGTGAAGGTCGATGATCTTGTACGTTCAATCTTCCCTCCTTATCGCGCGTAGTGGCAGTGAACTCGCGATCCGCGAGCGCCTTTTCAGTTCCAGAATGGTCGACTACAGCCTCTTGGGCTTACGACGGAGCAATTAAAAGGAACTGTTAGTGCTGATTCGAAACAGCGTTATACTTTGGTGTGTGAGCAAGTGGATGGAACCGCGCTGGCTTACATTGCTGTGGAGGGTAAAGGGGAAGGGGAAGGGGTACAGCTGATCAAGGCGAACCAAGGACATTCACTAAAGGTATGTTCTCTCTTCTTGATTCCTTCGGGGTGTTCACTGATTATATGAGCTTTCAGACAGTAGAACTGGAGCTCAAGTCAATACTAAGCGTGTAGGATATACCTTCTGGCCTAGCCGTGCATGGAACAACAGATGGGGCTTGGGTCGTTATTCAGAAGGAGGGTCTTTCAAGGATGAAACGGAATCATATACACTTCGCCCAGGATGTCGGTGGGGATAATGTTATCAGCGGTGTGTTTCTCTTCTCACTTACTATTCTCATTGTACTCTTGTTGATTTGACACACAAAAGGGATGAGAAAGTCATCGCAAATACTTATATTCATCCATGTGCGGAAAGCCCTCGACGCAGGCATCAAGTTCTATTTATCTGATAACGGCATCGTATTGACTGAGGGAGACAAGGCTGGATACTTAAAAACTGAGTTCTTTGATCGAGTAGAGATCGCGAAGACGAGGATTGCGGTGGATGGCTGGGAAGGAGGTAAAGAAATGGATAACCTGGCTGTTGCGACATAGCTGCGATGCTCGACTCCGATTATAACCATCATTGAACGTTAAACATTGATCGGCGATCGACGCCAATTGTAATGCATCTGTTGGCCGAGAGTTTTCGGAATTACGTACTTACCTACAAATAAACCTTGGCGTGAGTCCTCGTATACCCAACCGAACTGTTACCGTAAGCATCAGGTCATCAGATGTGGTGACCGAGTAGGCCTCGTTCCCGCCCTACACCAATATACCTACCTAACAGTCTCGAGGTATCGGTGCGTAATATCATATTACCTACGAGCCCACAACCTGCAACTGACTTGACGAAAACCAAGGTCCTCAAATAGTACAGGTGTTTATCAGCAGCAGAAGAACGCCCGAGTTGACTGGGTCCCCAAAATCATGGAACCGACGAAAGTAGTGCTTCTCGACCTACCCCCCGAAATTCTGACGCACGTTCTCCTCTATCTCCCCTTCACTTCGGTGGTGGCCTGTAAAGGAATTAACCATCACTTCATGACTCTCATATCCGAGTCAGCCGAGCTCCAATACTACATTCATCTCGGTATATCTGGGCTGGTGGATAATCCTCTCTGTGACATTTCTATTTCTGAACGCCTGGACCGACTTCTCGCGAGGGAACGGCGCTGGAAGGAACTTGATTTCGACTTTGAGAAGACCGTAGACGTTCCCTTCCCGGCTCAAAGGGATTCGTCCAAATTAACCGGGGGAGTCTTTTTCATAGGAGACAGGGTATTCCGTTATGCAGATCTTCCAAGTGAACCTGACCAGGAAGTCGAGTGGAAAGAGGTCCGAACGACGCAGACGACGGTTGGAAAGGGATTTTGTGTGTACAAGCACGATCTCTATCTTCTTATCACAATGTGAGTTGGGCGTTTATAGTTTTATGGTTAGTATCTGATCTTGACACTTCCAGTGGGCAACCACAAGCTATGACTCAAACCCGTGCGGGACACGAGATTCAGTTGCACCTTAACCAACTCTCAAGCGGAGAACCACATCCCGACGCTCAGCAGGGCATCATATCTTTCATAACACCCGAGGAATTCGGAGAGCCGTATGCTTCAGTGGAGATTGCGGGAGATAACTTGATATTGATTTTGTGGGATTATCATGAATGGGCCGTTTATAGACCTGACGACCGGGTGTATATATATGAGTGGAAAACTGGTAAGCTAAAGATGGTACGTCGCAACCCTCCAACCCTCCTATTGTATGGGATCCTTAGTTCTTCATCAGAGCCTCAGCGCACCATTTCGGTCATATACCGGTATCCTGTCTCTCACCACAGATACTTTCATACTCCCAAATATCAAAATGGGCGAGCTGGAGTATTGGCGCATTCCCCAAAGTCCATCGGAAGTGACCCCCTATCCTTTTTTTACCCTTTCCTTGCCTCAGCTCCGCTCGGACAAAATTTACGACTTCATTGCCTGTCGCTCTGAGCCTGGTCCAATTAACGGATCATGGGACGCATCAAAGCCCTTCCATTCCAATCCATATCATGCTATAGCCATTTTCGGTGTGAGCATCCGGTTCGCTGCCTATCCTCAACATTTGCCCTATCTCACATTCATCGTTCATCGTCGATCTTTGGTCAGATACTCTGACAAATTTCCCGCATCCGTCTCCTCCAATACGCGACCAGATCCTATACCATATGATGAATGGGGGCCACCTGCTTGTCGGTGGTTTAATGCCGAAAATTCTCTATGGATTGCGACAATATCCGGTCAGAGGTACATCACACCAGCAAGCTTGGCAGTAGACGGCGCGCCGTTGGTCTTGTTCAACTTTAACGAGATGGACGTGGCGAGATTCTTGGCTTCAGCGAAACACAATCCACGGCCAAACACCCCTGTTGGTGGTGTGCGAATGATTACACGAGGCTGTCAGTTTACCACTGAGGAAGGGGAAGTGTCATCGAAAACATATGAGGTCCCACCCTCCGCACTTTTGGACCCAATGATCCGTTCCTCGTCCAAGCCGAGACCCTATACAAAGGCCGTCATTCGGCCCTGGGACCCATTGAATGACATGGAGAACTGCTTCGAGGGTGTCGTTCACTCATCCCTCCCATATCTTGTGCAGACGTCGGTGGGTAGATATAAGTTTGACGGATTATTGTTGGATGAAGAGAGAATACTAGGCATTGAGGTATGGGTCCATTTCTACGCTGTGCCCCCACCCCCCGGACTAACACCATGCATGCGTTATAGCTCAAAGACTGGGACCGGATCACTTCAGTACACATTCTCCACTATGGGTAGTTCAGTGGCAGTAGTTCGGCACTCCATATCGATTCTATTTACTTTCAATAGGAAATCTCGCTTGCTAGATAGAGATAAGAGGGGATCTCTCAATTTTGAGGTAAGTGACATGCCTATGCTATAGTAGTAGTCCCTTCCGCCATACCCGCTCGCCACCTCAGTGACTAGTTTCTTGGACCTGCGATTCAGAGACGTCTTCTTCGCCCAATATAGTCGCATGGGGTCATGTATAATATGTTAAATCTATTCACGGGTTTACAACAGTATTATTGAGGATGTCTTTGATCTGGAGAACAATGTTCCATATCCTCTCCCTACTCCTCATATTCGGTGATCTCTTGCAAGCAAGATGATATGCGAACCATGGTATCCGCTTCTCGTATTCTTCTTTGCCCAAAATGATGGTTTGTTGCCATCCAGTCTTCCAGCGCACAACCTCTTCGTCTCCTTTTTCGCACTGAACGGGACCCACAGGTAAATACCATGGCCTCTCCCGTCGAATCCAAGCATAAACAGTTTTGTCGAGGCCCGCGTGGAACTGTCCATACAGGAAGCTTGTGCTACAAACAAAGTGTAGTGCATCCTCGGGGGACAAATAGCCCAGCATAGTTTCCATTAGCTCAAGCGGGAGGGATAGAAGAGCAGGGGGTTTCGAAGGCCCAAGGTCTCGGTTCACTGTCATGTACTGTTCTAGCTGCAGCGCAAGGTGTTGCCGGTGTTTCTTGCCCGCCTCCTCGATTGGGAACAAGCCAGGGTGTTTAAAAACCCACATGTTGCCCCTTCCCATCCAAGCATCCTCCAAAATTTCTTCGTCAGATTTTCCCTTCTGCGTGAGCAGTCTCAGCCACCACCTCTCTACCTCAAAACCGTGGATCCCTTCATCTTCGTCTTCATCCTCAATCTCCCCGATATGCGTCCACTGCACATCCTGTTCATGAATCCGTCCCACAGGGCCATAATCTACGTCTGAAAAAACTGCGCACTTGTATTTTCCGTCGACTGCGAGAACGAGATTATAGAACACATGCGCCTCCATTTCGGGGATAAGGTGTTGCATGATCAGGAATGCACAGAAGTTGATGAGTAAACTCTCTCGTCCAACACTTTCATATATGACTTCACTGTCTCCTTGTTCTTGGATATAAAATCCTTGGTCCGACCCCGGATCTGCCAACAACGGATAGACGTTAAAAACATATTTCACTGTCCCTTCGTTGAACACAGGAAGTTCTGCAGACGCCTTCACCTGAGCTTGTCGTACGTATAGTGACGTGTTGGACTCAACTTACCACTCCTAACCTGGGGCACGACAAGAACATACTCAACTGTGGCATAAATATCTTCCTCCGTATACCGCAGGCCATTCTGCACCACTTCAGAGGGCCTCTCCTTATGTGCAAGACTTTTCCTCAGTTCTGCTATGTCGTGATCGCTTTCGTCGTCACTGTCATCTTCCGTGTTCCAGAGGTCAATTCCCTGGACATCTCCGGAGATATGTCCTAAAAACTAATGTTGGAAGATGTGTTATAGTAGGTCCCGACGAACAGCTAGAAGAACCTTACTTCGTCGTAGTCCATATACCTCCATCCGGTAACCTTCGATGAATCAGTTGTCAGTTGTCAGTTGAATTATGCGGCACACCGTCCCACGTACTGCGCAGAACGCGTCAAAGGGTGCCATGGCCCAACAGAATATGATCAAGGTAGAATGAGACAGAATGCTGAACAATGTTTGTTGGTGACCCTCTTGATTAGTATCAGTGGATGCAGAGCGCCCAAATACTAGTTGGCAGCCGTTGAATCCCTGGGGCTTGCATAAACACTGATGGGGCACGGCTGCGGGATCGGCTATGGTCGAAATGCATGAATAAATGATGGTTGGTAATGTGAAGAGCTAATTTAATTTGTGAATGGAGTGGATTAGGGCGAATTGAAGCCTACTAATCGGCATGTCATAAATTTCGGCTCGGAGTGTCTGCAATAAAAGTTAGTAGATAGTCTTAAGTACTCCATGATCATTAGCCGTTGGTCACTACTCATTCTCCAAGTTTAACAAGCTTGGCGCATTCGCAGCACAATAGGCCTGAGTATGGAGTACATAAACAAAAATTAAACATCCCAAAAATGCAACAGTATTTCGAATCCGTCCGCGGCTCGGGTTTGATTCTTCCCACTCTCAACTCACAAGTTTACAGCTATGAAGCATACTTTTAATCTGCAGAACGATATTCCATATCCTCTTCCTACTCCTCATATTCGGTGATCTCTTGCAAACAAGATAATACGCAAACCATGGTATCTGTTTCTCACACCCCTCTCCGTCCGAACCGATCTCTTGTTGCCATCCATTCTTCCAGCGCACAACCTCTTCGTCTCCTTTTTCACACTGAACAGGGCCAACAGGCAAATACCATGGCCTCCTCTGCCGAATCCAAGCATAAGCAACCTTGTCGAGGCTCGCGCGGAAATGTCCATACAGGGAGCCTGTACCGCAAACAAGGCATAGTGCATCCTCAGGGGCCAAATGGCCTAGGATAATTTCTAATACCTCGAGCGGAAGGGATAAAAGACCAGAGGAGTTCGAGGCCCCAAGATCCCAATTCGCTGTCATCAATTGATCCAACTGCAGCGCAAGGTGTTGCCGGTGTTTCTTGCCTGTCTCCTCAACCGGGAACAAGCCGGGGTGCTTAAAAACCCACATATTGCCCCTCCCCATCCAAGCATCCTCCAGAATTTCTTTGTCGGATTTTCCCTCCTGTGTGAGCAGTCTTAGCCACCACTTTTCCGCCTCGAATTCGTCGGGCTCCTCATCCTCATCCTCGATCTCCCCAATATCCTTCCATTCCCCGTCCTGGTCCGGGTACCAGTGTATCCGCCCCACGGGACCGTAATCTATGTCTGAAAAAACCGTGGAATCGCACCTGCCATCGACCGCGAGCACAAGGTGATAGAGCACATGTGCCTTCATTTCGGGGATAAGATGTTGCATGATGAGAAATGCACAGAAGTTGATGAGTAAACTTTCTTCTCCAACGCCCGCGTATATCGTTTCACTATTCCCTTGTCTTTGGATAAAAAATCCCTGATCCGATTCCAACGATGGATAGACGTTAAAGACATATTTCACTGTTCCTTCTTTGAATACAGGGAGTTCTGCAGACATCTTCACCTCAGCCTATCGTATACAATGTGTAGAATTCAACATACCACCCTTAACCTGGGGTACGACGAGAACGTACTCGGCTGTTGCCTCGACGTCGTCCTTGGTATAAAGCAGGCCATTCTGTACCACTTCGGAAGGTACTTTCTTGTCTGCGGGATTTTCCCCCAATTCTACCGCATCTTCACAGCCTTCCATATCCCAGGGGTCAACCCCCCGAGCAGCTCCTGAGATATCTTCTAAAACCTGATTTTCGGAAAGTGTTATGGCAAGTACTGAGGAACAGCTAAAGACGTCTCACTTCATCTTCAGAGCTCATAAACGTCCATCCGGTAACCTTTAAGGGTGCAGTTGCTGGTTGTCAGAAAGATCATAGTGTAGTGCTTCGGTTCACGTACTAAACAAAATGTATGGGATAATACCATGACTTAGTGATGACTTAGTGGCCCAAGAGAAGATAGAGGCTGGCCAAATGATATTTATCAGTGACTCGGCTCTTCTGAAGGTTAGCATCATTTACGTCTGATGTCGCTGATAAATGCTAAAAATAGCAACGAGGCAAGCTCCCCGCAAGGCTGGCAACTCTTCCTACAACTATGTTTTCCTGCTTTCTGGTTCGCTGAACAGCATACATTCGATTGGAGCGGCACGCTTACGCTTGAAATGATGTCGGAATGGCCACCATTAAGCATTTGATCACTAGACCTTCAGCGCTGGATGACACTCTTTCATTCATCACACGACCAGCCTCGGGTCTCTCGATCTTGTACCTCTGCTTCATCGCGATCTTAGGTCATTTTGTGCTTTGAAATACCTTCTAGTCGATCGTAACATATATCTCCGAGGGTGGTCTTGAAACATTGATGTTGGGAATATTGCGGGCGAGGGAGTGGCGTTTTACTGCGCCGGCTTGCGCTCGCCGTCTTTCCGGTGGTGATGGTTGGGTGTATGTGGCAAGGGTAGCGCGACTAGCGCAGGGACATAGCACGATTTGGAGTCCCAGGGGCGGCTGGTAGGTAGGCCAGCTCTTAGGGTTATCGAATTTGGTTGAGGGTCAAGATAAAATTGGGGATATGGTAGGCTCGAAATATCGGGAAGCAATAGTCGACGACCTCTGATCGCGCTGGGGCCTAATTATCGCAACCCAGACGGGCGGGCGGCGCATCCGCAAGCGGATTTCATTGATTTATTTTCGTGCATTCACAGGCCTCGTGTATTATTTGTTATTCTAAATTGGTTCGCTTTTGTATTGATTCTTATTCTGGAACTGCTCTGCGGTGGCCTCGCTGAATCCCTATCTCCAGCTCCGTTCCCTACCATTTCAGATTAACCCATTAAACCTTCCCCTACCCACAGATTTATTTTAGGTGACCTGTAGAATGTGATATAAACCCCAGTTCGTTATCCACAGTGGTACCAGTCCTCTTCTGAACCATCTACTGTCAACTTCATCATGCGATTCACTGCTGTTGCTCTCACCGCCCTCGCCTTCCTGGTTTCTCAAGCCGCTGCCTCTCCACACCCCTCGCCTCAAGACGTGCCGCCCACCTTGACTTGTACGTATTATACTCCCGTTTGTGATGAACATTTAACGGATGCAATGGGATGTTAACAGGCAGCGCCACAAAGGTAGGAATTGTTCTGTTTAAGCATATTCAACGCTGAGCTAACTGGTTCTCTTCCTCAATTCACTGATAGCAATGTAAGACCTCTTATTTCACACCGTTAGCCCTTTTAACAAACGCCTTTGATTAGGTCCCGATGGTTATATTTGCTGCTCTCTCCCTGAAAGTCCAGTTGGAGAGTAAGTCTTTCGGAGCCTGTTACAATTCAAAATCATTTATAAGATCGTCCCTTTTTATAGCTGTTTCCGCAAATTCTGCCCTATATTGTAGGCTAGAAACACGTAGCACCGCAGCGCATTCGTAATTATACGATGTTCTACGTGGTGGTTGTAACCGCGGACGATAAACGTGTTCAAAATTTATATTCAAAATATGACCACAGGTACGAAATCAGAGACAAGACTCAGCTCGGGGGTGGTGCCGGCCTTGCATGAAATATCACACAAGCAGGAAAAAGAGGTCAAGTTGTACTTATCGTGTGTGCATTCCGTTAAGAATTAGAGTGTCCGCATAATGGAGTGACGGCGCTACACTCATGGAGTGGACATAGGCCACATTATCGATGCCTTCTTTACTCACCTGCCGCTGTCGAGACTCGACGGTGTCTTCTTTACAGTTGGAATGCGTACGACTCACTCACGGGCCTTCCCTAGGGTGCTGACGCGGGTATACGATTTATTGTTTGTGCTAAATAGTACTGTACTAATAAACGAGTGACAAAATACAAGCCTAGTGGTGCTACTGCCAACATACAAACACGCTACTACAAGTCCTCCCAGGCTTGGTGAGAAGCCGGGTAGGTAATAAGATAAAACGATAGTGGGGATAGATTGTCATACCAATGAACATCTCAAGCAACCATCGTCAACGCCTTTGCCTCAGCACCAACCGGCAAAATAGCATCTTCCCTGCCACCACCGACCACCCCCATCCTCTCCTCACCTCTTCCAAAATTCCTACCCAAAACCTTCCAAACCCCATCAACCCAATCCACGACATCCTTAGCCATCTCCCGCCCCTGCCTCTCCCTCTCGCTCAAGCGTCTCTCGTCTCGACCATCTACGCCTTCCTCATCCATCCGCTTTAACTGAGTCCAAAACTCAAACTCCTTTCGCTTCTTCTGTTCCTTCAAAGTCCAACCTTTGTGATACGCTTCTTCGACTGATCGAGCCCATTCACCGCCTTCGTACGCTGCGCGTGAGAGTTCGATGCCTACCCCCTCTTGGTCAAGGTACATCCGGAGGCCGTGCTCTTCGATAAAGAGCGGCCTTGATACTGATGCGAAACACAAAAAAATAAGCGAGGATGGGCGCGCGTGGAGGAAGGTAACGTACCATAAACGAAAGGCGTACAAGCATCTACACATTCCGACGTCATTCCATACCCCTGTCACAATGTTCGGAATTAGCTAGCCGTAATGATTATGAGAAGAAAAAAAGCGTACGAGTTTACCAAGTACAACATCTCCAACCGCAATCAAATCAGGCATATACACATCCCTCGGGGCAACATAGAACCCCTCCGGCAACCCGCCCTCTTCATTCTCCGCATTCCACTGCTCCTTACTCACACCACAAATTACCGCGATCCAATTCTCATCCGGCAACAACCCAACAATATTATCATCGTCCTCTTCACAAGAATCCTGTGTCGAGAGTGACGAATCATTCGACGATGCATCAGCATCAGCATCAGATACATCGATAGATTCATCCTTCCCAAAGTAATTGCTAAGGGGCGAAGGCGAGTGCATATTGCCATACTTGCTAGTCCTCGCACCAGCACCAGCACCAGACCTTGGTGTCGGTGTCGTCGGCGTCGCGGGGATGACACACATCTCAGGCAACAACACCTCCACTGCCTTCTCCTGCGGACCCGGACCTTTATTCAAAGTCGGGGTACGCAATAACGTAAATGGGGGTTTACTCGCAGGCGGCGCACCGGGGATCAAAATGTGCGAGGGCGTGGCGAGCCGTTTGGGCGTACTGAGATCGTGGCTGGGGTTCCGCCTCCGGGGGAGTGTATGTCGGCGTTTGGCAGGTGAACCTGTGCCTCCTCTGGAAGTCGGGGTGGTGTTGGAGGAGGGGGAGAAGAAGGCTGAGGAAGGTGTGCCTTCGGGATCGGAATCTTGTTGACTGCTGTCGCTCGAGTCGGAGTAGGTGCTGTGGTTGAGTTGGCACATGGGCGCGCGTTTGGTAGTATCGGAGGATTTGGATTTGATATGGGTTCGGAGACCTTTGTCGATCGCTTCAAGGTCGAGGTGCATAGCATTTCCGACGTCGGCATTTCCGGCGTTCATGTTCATATTGATGGGTTTCAAGGCTATCTTGTCTAGACTTGCGAAAGTTCGGTGGGAGCTGCGGTTGTCCTTCGAAGATCTCTTGCTCTGAGGCTTCTTGATGTCCGACTGAAGATTCGTAACATCGGAATTGATGCTGAGACCACTAGAGCGAGTGGAAAGAGTAAGGGCTTCTTTGCTTGGGTTCCGACTCTGCATGCGGCTGTTTGTCCGGCTGCCCGGGGGCCGCTTGAACGCTTGCCCGCCGAATGAAACAACGAGGATCTTCATCCCATCAAAGTCCGGGAGGCCCGTCTTCTGAAGGAAGTTCGCGCGTCCTTCGGGGGTATATATAGTTGGAGAAGGAGGACGAACGAGGAGAGGTGCAGCGCGAACGGAGCGGGGGATGGTGGTGTTTGAATTTGGAAACGGCTTAGGGGTGTGGAGAGCCGATTGGGATGTGGCATCAAGAGGAGTGAGCAGATGGTGTGCAACATGCTCAAAGAAGTTGTTTAGATCAGGGTTGACCCACTGGGGTGAAGGCAAGGCAGGCTGAGAGAAGAAAGATGGGATAGGTATATGGCCGGGCAGACGGAGGAGAAGGTCTGCATGCTGATAGCCTGCGTGTAACTGAGAGACGAGAGGCTGAAGCACCGAGTCTGGAATAGGTTCATCGGGAAATAGTTGATCCGAATTTGTCGAGGAGGCTGAGGGGGATGGAGAGAGAGTAGTGTTGGAAGGAGCGGAAGGTAGTGTTGATGGCGTGTCTACGAAAGAGGTCGCGAGATAGCTATAGACAGAATCAAAAGTAAAGTTTGTAATGAGAATTGATGGCAAGGCGGCTGATTTGGCGGCAAGGCTGATGAACGAGCATCTGAGCTGACGTTACTAATTTAAGTCCCTGAGAACAACGTACCAGCCCAGGAACGCGGCGTCGCTGAGGACGCAATTAACCCCTGTCTCAATAAGCCATCTGCACTCGCGGTCCAGCATGGCATCCTTCTTTCCGAGGAAGTCTTCGAGGACCTGCACACTCTTCTGCCGGTCCACACGGTAGCTGTTGGCGGTGTGAGAGATTAGCTGACATGGCGGATCTGTGGAACGTACGCCAGGGGTTGGACGATGACAGGATCAATGTCGGCATAGCGATAAAGAGCACCGCAAGCGATGCTGTCTGCGAAGACGTGGCGTGGGGCAGAAGAAACGATATGGATGGTCAGCCGACGGGGAAGACTGAGGGAAAGCAGGTGACGAGCAAAGGCAGACACTCTTGTGGCGTGTCCATAGCCTGGGCAGTGTGAGTAGAAATTATGTGCAGAATTTGTGTGGACGACTTACCGTGTCCTGAGCAGTAGTAGGCAAAGGTGAGGGTATCCATGGCGCTAAGCAAGCCTTCGCAAGTGGGACTTGATGAGCTAGCAACTGGGCAGCCCCTAACCCTAGACTAGCGTGACCCTAACCCCAGAACGAGCGCATGCTGCATCCATGCGGTGCGTCATTAATATCAGGGATGAAGCCCGTTCTGCGGGGAGTCTTCGCTACGACCACAATGGCCCACAAGGTTGCCCTCCTCAGATCGCCAGACAGGTCTAGCTCTGCGCCACCCACCGCCCTTCATAACCCAGAACTAGCCCACTCCCTCTCCTCATCTTCTTCTCCTGAACGTCCGTCTGCCATGAAGTCTCGCACTGTTCCCCGCTACCCGTCAGACCCACAACCAGCAACACCCACGACCACGTCTCTCGACCTCGTGAACATTCTCCAGCGCTCAGAGCCGGCCATCGTCAAGACAAGATCCGGCAGCGTGCTTACCCGCGGCTTCATCCTCAAGACTGATCACTACCCCTCGGGTGCGTCGTACTGTCGATCTCTCCTATTAGGACCCTTCATTAATTATCATCTAGGACGAGCCCTCGACCTAGACCTGAATGTCCACGGTGCCCCCAACTTTCGTGCCCCGCGCATAGGTGACTTGAATGTCTTTGGCGTTGCCCAGCCACGCACCCAAGGCTTGCGGGCCATCCTCTCAATCCTCCGCTGTCGTCCAAACACGCCTAATCCATCCCATGTTGTTTGGTTCTCCACCCGTGAGGAGCCCATCGGTCAGTCTTATCAACGAGCTGTGGTACTCTATATGCACAGCTCTCTGATAGTGCGACATGGTTTCATGTTCAGTTTATATATCCGGTCGTCCCTTCGTGTTGCGAGATGCCGCCGAGCCGCGACGCACCCTTAACATCTCAGATCGAGCCGAAAACTTGGAAGCAATAGAAACAAGATTGAAGAATGATATCCTGCAAGAAGCCGCCAGGTGCGCCGGGGTGTATGATACCGTGTATCAGCTGTTAATCACTGTATAGGTTTGGGGGCGTGGTTTTGACGCATAATGAAATCGGTACGCGCCTATCGAACACGTACTGACGCGCTTATATTGATGTTGACTTGTAGCCACTGCCACAAGTGGGGAAGGCGCTATCCTACCAACTTGGACTAGCGTTGATACCAACAACGTCAAGACTTCTCGTGAACTCTGGGAGTTCATGAAGAAGGATGGATGGAATGTTGATGTACGTTATTTAGATACCCCTCAGCTGCAGATATTGACATACACTCCTGTTTGTAACAGTACCACCGGTATGTGGCTTTGTATCCCCTGAGTCTGTCAGGATTCATTTTCCGATTCTTCTAGGGTTCCAATCTCGCCAGACCGTCCGATTGAGGTAAATTGACATTTCCCTATTTTCTTTGTCGATCGCCTAACCTCTTCCAGGACAATTACCTTGATGCATACCTTCGAGTTATCCGTGATACAGATCCCCTACGTACATCTCTGGTCATCAACTGTGGTATGGGTGCAGTCCGAACAACATTCGCCATGGTAGCTGCTTTGATCATCCGACGAAAACAATTAGTCGAGCGAGGATATCCAGACCCATTCGGTATGACAGTTGGTCTCCCCCCAGGTGCCCCTAGCTCCAGCGGAATTCTGACTCCTGTGATGAATGGGAATGGAAGTGGGATGGGCACAGTACGTTTTGATACCTTTACCCATTGATGAACTGTGATTGAATATGTCCACTACTAGCCAGCTACACCTCCTCTAGTAAGCATTGGTGACTTTGAATGCATTCCAATAAATGATGATGTATCATATTCTAGCAAACTGAGTCTAGATTAATAATGGCACTAGAACAAGCAAATGCTCAACAAGAATATAGCAAATCTCTGCTCCGCCTCACCTATCTTCTCCAGCAAAGTATGTATTGGGAATTACCTCGTACTATCTTTGTGTCCTCATATAATACAGGCCTCAAGAATACCAACTCGCAATCCGCAATAGAACTTCTCATGAGCCAGCCCACCCTTCTCGAGAGCTTACGAAAGGCGCATCTAGGCAACTACGGCGTCGTTCTTAGTTTACTCGGGTGCTTAGACCATGGCTTAAGGGCAAAGAAGTTGGTGGACAAGGTCATAGATACCAGTACGTCCGCTTTGCCCGGTCAGAATGAAGAAACTTATAGTTTCTGGACAGCTGACCAAGTGACAAATCTCCGAGAGGACATACTGACAAACCGTCTGAGATATTCGCTTACAAGTATGGATGGGGAGCAGGGCGAAGAGTTGTTGAATAAGGCCGTGAAAGCCATGGAGAAATAGTACTGTCTTCACTTTTTTTCGATATCGTCGCAACTGACAATGTGACAGTTTCTTCATCATCGCTTTTGCGAGCTTTGTCGAGGCATCGGACAAAGGCTTTACGCAGACATTTGCGGACTGGTTAGGGACACGGACAGAGATCGGAAAGTACGTCTTCTCTGTCACAGCCCTGTTCTACTTTTGTCTGATGGTTTAATCCCAAAGTCAGATCCGATTCCTCCGAAAGATTCACGGATCAAGGCTTAACATCTTCTCGCCAATCAACGATCTGTCCTCTCTGTCCAAGTCGAACTCCGAATCTCGTTCATTGGTTCCTGGAAAGAAGAACGATTTAGCGATTGCCGGTGGTCAGATTTTGGGTGACGAGTACACTGATCATGTCATCAAGGTATGTGAACGTCCCAAATACCCTTCGGGATTTAATCCGACCATCTCTATCTAGAACCGCAGCGGCATCATTCTTCGCGAAGCGTACGTTGCTCGCTTTTTTTCCCGCACCGTCTTTCCTCACGTTACCCCAGTACCCTTTTGAAATCCGACCAATGGCTCCGTAGGGCAACCGTTGAAGACTCTATTCGGGGCGCGATCAACTTCCGACAGATCCCCAATTCCAATATTTACGCATTAGGCCAGCCCACAGTTGAAGCCGTAGATGAGGTCGTTTCTAGGATCAAACACTCGCATCCGGATGCGTCGAGGATCGTTTGGATCACATTACGCGAAGAGCCTATAGTATACATCAACGGTGCACCGTATTGTTTGAGAAGAGAAGGATACTCGTTGAGAAATATGAAAGGTGTGTCGTATTCCCCGTTAAGAACGATGTGTAGAGTTGACGTTTGAGGTGGAAAGACTATGGTGGGATTTCGGCATCGAGGCTCGAAATACTCGAGGAACGTTTGAAGGAAGATGTCATTGCCGAGTCGAATGCTTTCGGCGGCAGGTACGGTGCCTTCACCAAACGCATATATGCATGTTAACTCAAGTCAACCTTTGTCTAGGGTTCTCTTACACACCGAAGCCGCAGACGGCACAGTTATTCCGGTCTGGGAAGAAGTTCTCCCGGAGAACGTTGCTGTGTTAAAGGACATAATGGAGTCCCGGAACCACACGGATGATTCTATGATCCTCCAGTACAACCGCATTCCTATTACCGCCGAAAAACCACCCGACTTCACGGATCTCAGCGAATTGATCGAGGTTGTTCTTCGGACATCAATGAACATGCCAATTGTTGTAAATTGTCAGCTTGGGAGTGGGAGGAGCACGTTGGCGTCGATTTTGTTGGTGTTGATTCGGCAGTGGTTAGAGATGCATTTGATCGCGACGCCGACGAGCGTTGGAGGACGACAACAGACAAAGAGAACGATGTCGACATCAATTTATGATGGTGCCGCCGTGCAGAAGCCGAAGCCGAGAAAGTCATATCAGGTCATCAACAGTACGTGTTTCTTCACCGCTGAACGGCGCGTTCTGCTGATCAGTGCTGAACTTGTTTTTTCAAGATTTGTTGAGGGTTATCCGCAAGGGACCTGCTGTGAAGAGCACGGTTGATGATGCGATTGATCAATGCTCTGCTGTTTATAACCTTCGTGATTCGATTGATACACTGAGGGTGAGGAGCGAGGAGGCGACGGATGATGGGCAGAAAAAGATGTATGCCCAGAAAGGTGGGCCTAATGAGATCGAGCCGTCGTTGAACCATGTTGTTCATCCTTTCTGCCAGGCCTTCAGAATTTAAGGAGATACTTCGAACTTATGGTCTTCCAGGCGTATCTCCAGTCAACCCTTCCGGATACTATGCGGGACTTTGAGAATATAGAGACCTTTGTGAAGGCTCGGCCCGGTACGTTTTTTTTTACTCCCCAACCGCCCTTCATTCAGCCTGAGATCATTTGCAGTCATCAAGACGTTTGAGAAAGAGCTTACTGCGGGTGGTTTGAGCGCTCTGCAACCTCTTGTCGGAGCATTCGCCAAGGGCGACATGGCAGACCCAGATGAGGTGACGCAAGTTGTCATGAATCGAACCGGAGGGATTCTTTCAGCGTCGACCATTCTCAAGAGTGATTTCTTCTCGAATTTGCAGAAGATGACATTGCCCGAGTCTGTTTTCTCTCTCTCTCGTTATGTTGCAATTTCAATAGAAAGCTGATGCTGAATGGTAGGCGCATTGAGGGGTCACCGAATTTCAGGAGGATACCATTAACTCTGAGACCCGTTTCAACTAAGGGATCGGGGTCAGATGCTATGGACTTCATGATCGAGGATAGCATTGAAGGGAAGATGGTCTGCGGAAGGTATGCATACACACAGCTTACCCCCACAATATTCTAGAGCTGAGCTATTGACAATCGCAGCGGTATGCCAACTGTAGAAGGGTAAGTGGATCTTCAATCAAATAGATGCATATAATTAACCCTGTGTACATAGCCTGAAACGTGCACTGCAACGGGTTGATGCGGGACCTCAAGGCAAGAACATGGTATTCTGGACATCGCTGCGAGAGGTACGAGTTCGTCCATTCACCGCTGCTGCGCTTGGTCGCTGACCCCGGTTTCAGGAGCCCGTTGTATATGTTGCGGGTCGACCTCACGTCCTTCGCCTAGTCAACAAGCCCTTGGAGAATGTTGAGTAAGCCTGTGTTGATCTCTATGCTCTTTTGCGATATCTCGCTGATGCGACTTCTAGGGCTACTGGTGTAACGACTGCTGTCGTTGAGGCGATGGAACAAAGCTTCAAAAAAGATGTACTTCGTGAAGTGAGAATGGGAGATGGCCGCATTCTTTTGCACGATGAGGTTGAAGAACGTCCCGGAGTGTTCTCCATCATACCAATTTGGGAAAACGTAACCGAGGATGACATCATGACACCTAGAGACGCATTCGAGCTCATTAAGAAAGAGGGTTATAGAGTACGTACTCATTGAAACCTCTTACCGGCACCGAGGAGATAGTTAACACTCATCTTAGATTGATTACGGACGTGTGGCAATTGTAAGTTGATATCCCGGAGTGTTCCCTTTTGCCAATAATGTTTTGCTTCTAGACCGATGAACAAGCACCATTGCCAGCCGCCCTCTCGCAGCTTTTGGATCGGGTGCAATCCGGTCTGTCTCAGGCGGGAGATTTCATCTTTAATTGTCAAATGGGTCGGGGGCGAACGACGACAGGAATGGTCACTGCGTGCTTGATAGCGTCAACACAGCAATGGACAAGACAGGAGCAACAGCTTACCGAGCACGAGCCTATCACTGAGGCAGAGATCTACGATCCTATTGATGGTCCATCTGAAGAGGAAGCTTACCTCCAAGGTGACGTAAAATTGGATGTAACTATTCATGTTCTCGCGATGACTAAACGATTAGAATGAACTTGCAGGCGAATACAAAACGATCCTGCAACTTGTTGGAGTCCTGTCTCATGGTAAAGTTGCGAAACGTTTGACGGATCGCGCGATAGATTTGATGCAGGATGTCCAAAACCTGCGTAAGGCCATCTATGAGTATGTTTCTCTGTCGGATCAAGCACCCTCGTGCCACATGAGTTGACTCATTTTTATAGCTACAAACTTAAGACCGAGGCTTGCGAGAAGGGCAGTGCAAAGGAGCGCAACTTGCGGAGCATCACAGTGAACTACCTGTATGTGTTTCATCCCCCATAATTAGTCTAGCCTGATCAATCTGATCTACCTCCCATTTACGCTAACTACCGTGTATTTGTTTTCCCGCCTGGCCGATACAGGTACCGCTACGGCGCGCTCATAGTCTTCGCAAACTATCTCATCGAGATGCGGGAGCGGGGAGGTCCTCCGTCGGCGACGTTCCCGGAGTGGTTGCATGAGCATAGAGAGATCACGAAACTACTCGAGCGGAGATCACTTGACTAGATAGCACCTTCCGTTTGATCCGGTTGTACCATACTTAGTATCTGGCATACCTTTTTAGTATCGTGTGAGTGTGATAAATTAGGTCGTGTATGGGTCGTTTATCGTTAGAAAGACAAGAGTAACTATGCTACAACGAATACGACGGTAAATAAATAAATAGTCTACCGAGTTCTTCTGTGGTGAAAGAGTGTAATGAAAGTGAATCGCTAAAAAGACAAAAATTAGAGGCATGCTACAATAAGGATCATAAATTAAGACAAAGCGTGCTGGGCACAAAACAAGCGCAGGTCAGGAGAAGTATGCTACAATAAATATAACGGCACATAGATAGAGAGGCAAAAATGTAGAGTGTTTTGAGCACTCCAGTCAATCGATATTACGACCGGACTGCAAAGCGACAGTCGCCACAAGGGCCGTCTCCAAAAGTCCAGCTTGAACGGCCTCTGTCGTCATGTCTAAGGTGACGGTGCCGGCTTGTCGGTGGACCTTTATTATCTGTTGGGTTGGTGGCATATTATATGGATGTAACTAGAAGACATAAGGGTTAGTTCCAACACTTGTGGCGCCCAAGTATAAGACTTACATGTATCGCGTCCCCTACAGGCGTCCAGACGTATTTTATTCCCCTGGCATCCATAACCCGGCAACTGTGTAGAATGAAAACCGTTAAGTTCCAAATCGAATCGATAAGTCACTCAGGAGACTGACCTTTGGTTTGGTGACAGTGGCAGCCATTGTGCGACATACTGTCGTCCAAGCACCCCGGAAATTTCGACAAGTGGCCGCTGCTGCCATTCAATCGTAGCAAGGACACTTCCGTCGTATTTCCTGAACACTGTCACGTGTGGTCGTTGGTTCATGTCTGTGGATACTTCGATATACTTCTTCGAAGCAGGGCCGTATACACTGCAGTTCAGAATACTGGTGGTGGAGTATGTGAAGTGGAAGGTAAGATGTTGAGGGCCACCCGTGCTAGGGAACGGGTATGGTAGTGCCCCAAGGATGGACGGCTGGGCAGCATGTGTGTTTGCGGACCGCTCGGTATTGATGGTTTGTGGATTAGCAGGATTATACCAGCCTCCTTGAGCGTATGGGTTGTTCGTATACATATAGAATTCGTTCACGGAGAGCGGGAGGCAAGCCAAAGAAGGTGGGTGATTATTATTTCAACCTGACTCGAAGCCCCCGCTTTTATATTTCTCGTTGTGCGCATCTGTGCCGGTGTCGATGCTTCATGAGAAACGGAGGTGGGGATGTGTTTGTAATGCGGAATGGACGGCATAGCTCATGAGCAGAGTCGAAACATCGAGGCCGATTGAAATTGTGTTCCGCTGTGCAAGGGTACGCACAATAGGATTTGACTTTCTCGGACACTACCGGTTGGCCCATACGTTGACACCCCCGATTTTGTATGCTACCCCTCTGTATGGGCCTGATGATGATAGTGCCCTGGCTCATCTCGGCTGTGGGGCGCCCCCGGCGGGTGGTGACCAAGGGTTGTAGGTCTTGGACTCGAGATCTCCGATTCTTCAAACCCCGAGCAGAAGCACACCTGAGCAATGGGATAAGGGAGGGCTAAATTATGCCCTCGTCCCCTTCGGACAGAGAGTGAGGCTGTGTTCAGAATGGTAGGTGATTGAGTCGTAAGGTAGCAACCCTATAGACTGTTGTCAGGCGCTTAATAAAGCGCGGCAACTTATATTTGGTACAATCACTGGGCGTTCAACTATAACACCCGAATCAGCCGAGCTCAGGGTTGCCCTACCAAAGATAGGACTGGTAGTGGTAGGTGGTAGGAAATAATGAAATCAATATCTTTTATCAACTGAGAACCAGACCACTTGAAGGATTCTGTTGGGTGTCGTTTCAATATCATATGGGGATCGCTCAGAACATTCAAAGTCGGAAGCCACTGTTTACACTGAGGGCATGATTCTCCGTTTTTCGGACTTTGAAGCAGACATGATGTCCAAACTCACTTGAAGTCATAGAATATGCTCTAGGAAATAACTCAGCAAGGCTGATTTGCAGTGCTGTGTTTCTGATATCAGGCACGATCGCATCACGATAGCTATTGGTAAATCACGGTTGGTTGTCGGTATGCTATAGACCTGTCTCACCAAGAATATCCTACGGAGGGCTCCATTGCACCTTCCATTGGACTAGCATACCGAACAGGATTTCCGGTTAACATAACTCCGGGGATTTACGCCCTTCTTGAAGAGGAACGAAATCACTCAAACACACCACAGCTTCCGGACCAGGCTTCAACGTCACCAGGGTAATGTTCCATTCTGAGCAATGCAGACTAAGCAGAACTCCAGTTTGTCGCGATATATGTAGGTTGATGCCTCGTCAGGCTCAAGGGTTGAATTGTAAATGCTATCCGAGTGAACAAGTCACGACCGACATCATTGCAGGGGACCACGATCAGGTCGAGGACTACCAAACATCAGTACATCAGATCAGCTTCCATTCGTGGACTAATTTTAGCTTTAGCCTCTACCAGTGGAGCATGATGTTATCATGTTGACTATACCTGGTCCAGGTAGGTCAGACACCAAATGGATGTGACACAGTTATGCAGATGGAGTTGGTGCTCAGAGACACCAGATACCCCCAGAGTGTTATGTTGGTGTTATGTTGGCGGTCGGTCGTTAGCCGGGAGCCCAATTTCCGCGATGGCATCATGATCGGTCGGGAGGCCCAACGCGGCCAAAAATAAATAACAGATGTCAGAGCAAGCCATGTTTATTCAATTGTCTGCGCTGCGGACGGCGCGCTCACCACCGAAGAGGAAGTAAGCAACCTGTGTTCACCGGACATAGCCAATGCTCAGCAAATACAGTAAAATATACGAGATATTTGATACCCGGAAGATGCTAAAAAATCGCACGAACGAGACCACCGCCAATAGCAGCCCCTGCATGAAACGATCAGCTTGGTACGAAACGGAGCGAAGCATTCGTGAAACGCACCGGCACCAAACCCAACGCCACCAGCTGCGGAATGAGCCATCTGTACTTGATTTTAGCGACATGTTTAGAGTCGAGGATTAAGCAACTAGTATACCGTGTTTCCCAAAGCACCATATTTGCTCTTCTTTTCTTCTTGTCCTGGTGCTTCTTGAAGTCCGATGGAATTAGTAGGACCTCCTGCTGCAGGCGGTTTGTCTGTGCCATGGTGGGCAGCCCTGAATGGTTTGTACACAGGCTTGTCTTTCGTAGTGGCAGTGGCGACAGGGACTTGAACTCTCTCAACATAGGCTGCTGGGAAAAGACCCTGACGACCATTCAGGCGTCCAGTCCACCAATCACCATTGGTCTCTTCGAGTATTTCGATAACATCACCCTGTTGAATCGAAAGGTCCCCTGCATCCTGAAAAAGTATCGGCACATGATACACAGAACGTAATAACCTCAACACACCTGGCCGGTCCAGGCCCAGATAGCACGAGCTTTGGGCACTACAGGTGCGGCAGCAGCAGGTGTCGGTGCAGGCAGAGACGGAGGGGCAATAGAACGTGGGGGGGTTGGAAAAGAGGGCACTGTAGCCTTGCTCTGGGCATCTGAACTTGGCAGCTTGGCGAGAAATTGCGATGCATCCGCCCGTGTGATGTACCCTTGAGAAACGAGAAATTCTACATTATTTTCAACCTGGGAAACAATGTGAGTAAGCAAGGTTGCGCTCTGAGAGTCTGAATGAGTCATGGGAGAAGGAAACGAGTGGTATGCGGTTACAGAATTGAGGAGTATTTAAATTCATTGCCACTGGGACTGATGACAACCAGGTTCAGTACACGGCCACGTTGGACCATTGAAGGAGGTAATAGCAACACCTAACCCTAACTCCAGTCCCGATCACAGATCCATCAAAGGACGATACACCATTTCATCCTAGATTCTGCCTCAGAGATATACCAAAATGTCAGCGATCCAGATAGTGGCAGCGCTCCCTACCTTTGTTACACAGGACGAACATACGTCGATAGTCGCGTCAACACCCAACTCATTCAACGATATTCCTCCTGTAATCAAACATAAGGAAGAAAATGTCACGGTTGTCCTGGATCCACCACTCCCAGAGTTCTCAGGCGACGAACTCAAAGGCACCCTTTACGTTCTGTCCAGGTGAGGCGACACTCTGTTTTTCTTCCCATCAGGCTAATTCTTTTCGCCTTGCCCAGTGCCCTTGTGTTTTTCTCTGCCTCGGAGCGTGGGTTCCAAGTTGAATATCCCTCGATTACTCTTCACGCGGTCTCACGCGGGGAACCTGGGCCATCAATTTACTGCCAGCTTGACGAATCCAATACCAGGGAAAATGTGGTCGAGGAAGAAGAATACAGTGACATGCGTGAACTCAGTATAATTCCTGGGTCATCGGAGTCTCGTACGCTATTCAAATGCTCACTTGATCAACGCACCTGACTATTTTATCAAGTGGAGTCGATATTCGAAGCTTTATCATATTGTGCATCGTTGCACCCTGACGAAGATGCCGAAGGAGAAGATGACGAATTCGACAGTGCGTTCGTGGATCCGGGCACTTTCGAAACATTCAATGGAGACGAGAGCGAGGAATTAAGTGAAGTTGGGAGGGTGCGCAGTGATTTTCTAAATAATAACCGCTATGCCCCATACTAGACCAACCTTCTTCTGTTCTTCCCTGCTCGCTCCGAATCGACAGGCTGCTCTCGCACACTTAGAATCCATCATCTACGATCCCTTCGAGGATGCCCAAGAACCGTCTGCCGATAGCTCTGAAAAAGATAGTGCGGATGGGGGAAACGATGAGCAACGGAAAGTGACCCAGGCTTAGTCGGTCTCTAGACTCTATTTGTGATTTGGGAAACTAGACTCTGAATCATACGCATGCGTTTCGTAACAACCGTGGATATAAAACTACAGAGCAAAACGAGAAAATAAACTAGACAAATGTGCAAAACTATGAGGGTGGTTTTATAAAGGCTTCAAATCCTCCACCCGGCAGTGGGTTGGAAGGACCGGTCGAGGGTGTAAGTGGCACGAAAGAAACAACCGGTTTGACTTCGGCGGCAAGCTGGTTCAGTGGTGGATTATTGAAGACGGGAAGTGGTCCCCAAAAGTCGGCGGTCGGCGCAGCAGGTGGTGGCGGCTGTATCGTCCCGCCTGGAGTCTTCTTCAGCGGAACTGAGCTATGCTTCTTGGGATTCGAGCCCGCCCCACGCCTTGGAGGAGGTGGAGGCGAACCAGGATGGAAATCATCTTCGGGAATGTTGAAATTCATGTCTGAGAGAGGGGCCTCAGCTCTCCCTGGTATCGAGAACAAAGGCCCTTTAACAGAGCCGAAGATGCCAGGACTCGGCGGGAAATTTTTGGGCATTTCGGTTTCGGCTACGGGTGGCGGGGCTGACGCTGCCTTGACGTTGAGGATGGGTTCCTTGCGGGCTTTCAGAAGGGCTTTCTTTAGCTTTTGTGCCGACCTCTCCGCATTCAAGGCAGCGGCCGTTGTCACGGCAACGTGAGGTGTTATCGCAATGCTGCGTCTTGGTTGGTCAGGTAGGCGTGCATCGCGGGATGGTGTAGCAGTGCTTGTAGGTTTAATCTTGAGCTTCTTTACACGCTCAGCCAAACCTGCCACTTCGTCCATTTGTTGTTGGACTGCCATGTCGATATTGCGGTATGTCCTATTGATGACATCAAGAGTAGGAGCTCTGTCGCATTGTTAGTCAATCCAGAAAGCAACAATCTTAAAAGGGGGAAGCACCTGATTGACGGCCTGCCCGAGGCCGCCTGGGAGAGTTTTTTCTTAGATTCCTGAAGATGAGATTCAAGCTTTTGAACGCGATCTCGCATAGCCTAAGAAACCAAGTTAGAGAGGAAGATCTCAGACACACAACCAAAACATACTCGAATATTACGACGGAGTTGCTGTTGGGATTCGAGGTGTTCCGGGCCCAAGGAGCGAGTACTCAGCATCTTGGCAAACTCCTTATCATTCTTGGCTTTGTCGAAACGAGCAATCTCTTCTCGCTTTGTATTTGCTAGGTTCAAAGTCAATATATACTACGTCAGGTGGAGCAGAGAAGCAGCTTACCTTTCAACATACTACTATTCAGCTCGCGCAATGCCTGTTTAAACACTTCCCGTATACCCCCCAGCTCTATAAGATCACTCTCAAATTGCATCAGTGTCTGACCAAATGTAGTCGCGTCGTTTATTCTCCATTTGTCAAGAACTCCCAGATCCCCTTTGAGGCGCGACCCTCCCGTGGACTCGCTCAATTTGGCACACTCCCGGATCGCTTCCGCCTCGGTTTCGATCAACTGAGGACAAACAGGAGTTATTCTGCCGTACTACGCCACAATTTGAAGAAATCTCACCTCTTTGAATTCATTTTCTAGAACTTTGACTAGTATAATGCATTCTTTCTGCAAACCCTCTTCTACACCTACGGGTGGCTGAGGAACCGAGGGAGTCACGGGTTTGGCGGGCAATGTAGGAGCTGACTGCGACGCGCCAGCAGGACTTGGACCGAATTGCAACCCGAAGGGACTTGGTAAAGTCTTGGCGCCGAACGGGCTAGGGCCTGTCTGATTGCCTTGAACCTCAGTAGGCGGTTTAGGCGCAATCGAAAATGGGCTCTGTCCACCTTGGGCAAAGACTGGCGGCTTGAAAGGTGGTGCGGATGGGCCTGGGGTAGCCTGATTACTTTGGGGGGCACTCATAGGTCTAGGTGCAAGCGAGAATGGTGGGAGGGAAAAGGGAGAACCTGTAGGAGTAGCGGGTGCGGTTTTTGGTGCTTGAGGAGCCTCTGAAGGCATAGATGATTTTGCAGGGAGGCCGGTAAAGGGTGAAAATGTTGCAGGTTGGGGAACTTCTTGTTTCACGGGAGGTTCTGATGGCTTGACGAAGACAGATACAGGCTGTGGGCTTGGAGTAGGAGAGGGAGCCAAGAAAGAAGACGTTTTAGCAGGTTCGGGTTTTGGCGCAACGGGTACAGTTGGTATGGATGTCCCAACAGCAGGCTCATTAAAGGCGGATAGCAGAGGGGGCGTATGAGGTCGCTTGGCGGTGGCTTCTTCCTCCTGTTTGACGGGCTCCTCCCTAGCCGGCGAGAGTCTGCTCAAAGGTGATGGCGAGGCTGAATGTTTGGGAACCGGTTCTTCTGTGATTTTACCTTCCTCCTCTTCTTCATCCGCTCCTGAGACTGGTGCAGCTGCCAAGGGTGAACTGCGTGCTGGGCGGGTACTAGGACGACCAAGAGCGCCCCCGAAAGGGGTTGGTGAAGACGATGAAGGCGTAGACGGAGTGGAGAACGGTGTTGGTGAAGGACTTTTTGATAGTGCCTTCGCCTCGTTTGAAGGCGACCCGGGAGGAGTAGTGCTTTCCTCAGCACTCGAGGGTTTCGCAGTCCCCGTATTTTCGGCTGGAGGGGATGGTGTAACCTCGATTGATGGAACTTCCGGCTGAGGCGTTAATGAGGGTGATCTTGTCTCCGGGAGGGGCGGGAGAGTACTGGCCAAATTTCCTTTGCCTTTATCAACAGCCTCCCCTTCGTCTTTATCAGATTGATCTTCCTCGTCGGAAGCCTCTTCATCAGTTGGTGGACCGCTCGAAAAATCGGAAGACAAGAATGACCGCGCGTCGTCACCTTCACCTTCGTATTCACCTTCCTCCTCAGCTTCCTCATAGGACTTATCGGCAGTAACATCGACAAAAGATCCGATTGATGATACGGAAAGCGTGCTAAGTGATGTTCCCGATTTTTCTTCGCCAGGTGCCTCCTTTGGCGTGGTGCTCTCCTCTTGTTTCACAACCGTAGGGGTAGGCGTCTTCGGTGTTGTAGACAAGCTTGGGGTAGTCGTAGGTTTGGTTGGGGTCAAAGAAGCAAACACGGATACGGGTTTACTAGGTGTGGATGGTTTCTCTTCATCTTGTTTTGAGGCAGTAACTGATGTAGACTTTTCTGGACCTTCCTCATCTTTGTCACCCTTCTTTAACAAGTCAGAGAACGACGATTTTTGACCGGCGAAAGCGGAAAATGCTGAAGTCCCTCCACTAAATGCGCTAAATCCACCGCTGGGCGGAGGCTTCGTTGGGGTCGTTGTGGGAGTTGTTGACCCGAATGTTGACTTTGGTCCACCGCCCAACTGCGATGTCGCACCGAATGCTGGGGTAGTGATAGATGTATCGTTGGAGAAAGATGGCTTGCTTGCAACACCGAGTTGTGATGTTGAACCGAACGCAGGTCCGGTCGTGGAAGCGGAAGATAATGGTTTAAAGACGGGCGTTGAACCAACATTGCCGAACGCAGTAACAATGGGAGCCTTATCCTTAGGTTTCTTGAAGAATGGCGATGATTCTGGCAGCCCCTTGAGAGCCCCAAAACCGGTAGGCTGTTGGACAAAAGAGGATGAGGGGGCGGGGAGACCGAAAACTGACGTTGTGTTGTTATTCAATGGTGTGGTGGCTCTGGTTGGTTCAGGGGATGATGGTGGTGATATCACCCCGGCGGAAGGTCTGGCTGGAGTAGCTTGAGGAGTAGTAGTTGCCTCTACATTTTCCCTTAGTCCGAAACTGGATGGGGGACTTGTGAAGGCATTCCCAACGTTTCCGAACGTAGAGGAACCGCTTCCGAACGGACTTAAACTACCGCTATCCGATGAGAAGGGTGACTTCGAGGAGAATGGCGAAGCATTGCTGTTAGGCTGATCCTGTTTCGGTGCAATACCGAAAGCACTCACGCCACCTGATGCGAAAGCAGTAAAGCCGCCAGTGGCGGGTGCTGTCGCCTTGTTACTTTGCAACGCAGAACCAAATGGGGACGCGGAGGAAGTTGCAAATGCAGCAAAGCCACCTGTACTTGGAGCCGCTGAGGGTTTTCCAAAACCAGTCTGGCCAAAACTTGTTTGACCAAATGCTGGCTGTCCAAATGTAGGTTGACCAGTCGTCGGCTTGCCAAAGCTTGTTTGTCCAAAGGCGGAATGTGGGGTTGACTGAGGAGGCGATAAAAATGCTGACCCAGCTGGTTTGTCTTGGCTGGAAGCTGGAGAACCAAAATTGCCAAATGCACCGAACCCTTGTGCTGGTTTAATAAGTCCACCGAAAGACGACGTAGTGGAAGCCTGGCTCGTCGAAGCTGGAGTACCAAATATGCTCGTCTTGGGCTTATCATCTGTAGTGCTCCCACCTCCTCCTAGAGATAGTCCACCAAAGGAGGGAGCAGTCCCATCCGACATGGATGCTTCCCTGGTCATCTCGTCAGAAGGCGGGGCCAGTTGTGACGGTGGGGAAGTGGAGGAAGAACCAAAGCTAGATGAACCGAACACGTTCGTAGTACCTC
This sequence comes from Macrolepiota fuliginosa MF-IS2, assembly GCA_015584085.1. Classification (NCBI taxonomy): domain Eukaryota; kingdom Fungi; phylum Basidiomycota; class Agaricomycetes; order Agaricales; family Agaricaceae; genus Macrolepiota; species Macrolepiota fuliginosa. Next base: position 180,771 of record MU151061.1, on the reverse strand, counting down.
GTTGTGTAGCGAGGTTTGCGAATGCATTGCCGGAACCCGTTGTCACGAATGGTGAAGGTGTCGGTTGAGGAGACCCAAATGTTGCGGGCTGGCCAAAAGTCGACGGGTTTGATGCAAGAGAGCCAAACGCAGAGGGTCGACCGAAAGTCGGCTGGGATGTCTGTCCGAAAACTGAAGTTGGCTGCGAAGCTGTTCCAAAGACGGAATTCTGCTGCCCTGAACCGGATCCAAAAGCACCAAATGGAGATGCGGATGGTAGCTGATTGAAATTGGAGAGGGATGTGAGAACGTTGGCGGCATCTTTTTCGTCCATAGCGGAATCCTGCGTAATGTCAGTCGACACTGGCACAGCCGACGCCACTCCAGTCGTGGGTGACACCATCTTGAGGTATGGCTTGGAGTGCTCCAGATGCCAGGCCTGGAGTGAGCCGTCGTTGAGATAGGCATACGCGATTGGCGTCGTGCTGCTCAGGTCTGTCAGATCCACATCCAATATCATAAGTGTCGTCTCCTCCGTCTGTTTGTCTAGTGGTAAAGATAAAGGATTTTCTTGGGATTGTTGATACCATTGCCCGTTGTGACCACCGAGAATTTCCAAGTCCACAGACGCCCTATCACCAACAATAATCAAAACTTTTGAGTTTTCGCTCAGCGAATCTTCATCCCAGTGAGGAAGAGTGAGGGCATGTGACTCTTGCTGGCGGTCTGACATGGTGTAAGGATGAAGCGTGTCGAAAACAGTTAAGGTTCCGGACTTGGCGTCCAGGGAAACAATCTGTTGGACTGATTCTCCTTCGCCCTCTATTTGTGGCGCGTAGGTCAACCTGAAGGTATGTCCTGGACTCAACCAGTTAAGCCCGACCAATCGTCCCTCAGCGGCAGGAGGAATCTGTTTGCTTGGCGTCGATTTGTTATTAGGTGCGAACGTTAAAATATCGCCGCTCCGCAAACCGATGGCGAGGTGTTTGCCCTTGGGAGACCATGATACTGCGCAGTTGATTAGTAGTTGTGGACAAGAATGACTCATGGTATTCACCTGCTACAGGACCAGCACTCGAGTCCACCGTCGACCAACCGCCTAGTGACTCCAGCATAGTGTTCATCAGATGAACCACGCCATCACTTCGCACTACAGCAAACATGTCGGCTAGGTCGGGCTCCATTCCTGGGTTGGGGGCGATTTGGCGCAGTGCTCCAGGCTGTTCATTATATGAGCGTAAAGGATTGACGGTGTCCGAGCCAGATGAGAACAGCTCTGCGGTGTCGTAGACGTAGATAGAACCGTTGTCAACCCCAACTATCAATCGTGTATCGTTGCGGGCAAATGCCAACATAGTAGGAAGTCCGACGTCGAGACTGAGATCTCGTTGAGGAAAAAAGAAGCCCTTCTCGTCCTCACTCGCATTCTTGAAGGAGTCGCGCAATTCCTCGAGGGGAGAGAGTATGATATCTGAGTAGAATAAGTGAGTATATGTTGTTTCTAAAGCATGTCTGCGCCACCTTGAGCACCGCCAATTTTTCTAACGGCAGCAAACCATCCTTTTGTATTTGCCACAGCGAATGGACGATATGTGATTAAGCAGTCAAGTGTGAAAGGCTCAGAGAGGTAAACACGTGTCTTTTTGTTGGCAAGGCGGAACGTTGGGTACTACGAAAGATGATATGTCGGTTTGAGGCGTATGACAATCACCAGCTACTTACATTGAAGCCTTCAGAGGGACATGACCTTCGGTTGGAGTCGATAGTAACAAGAGATTGGGTGGGGCGTGCAAGAGGCGTGAACTGTTCCGTTACAGGCATTGAGCTGCCAGGGTTTGGTAGAGGAGTAAAATACATGGCGAGAAGGAGATAAAAACACGAGCGATGTAGTGGCCGCCGTCGTTCGCGACTAAGTTTCGATGCTGCTCCAGTAAGAGAACTCAAGTGAGTACACGTGATGAAGTCATGTGACATTCTTCTAATATTATCTCTGTGCAATGTGCATTCTAGTACTCACTCGGGGGCGAGCTTAATCCGACGTCCAACCTCTTGCTAACCACCATGAACCCAGACACCCTCCTAGCACATATAGCATCTCAAACCAGAGGAGGCTTAGAGTTCCTCGTCTCTCAGAATCAACTGACCGAAAGTGACTGTCAACTCCTGCTTCAGAAACTCCGATCCATCGAGGATGTTTCACAAATTACTACACGAACACAAAGTGTTAGCATCTCACATTCCGCAGTTTCCTCCCCAACGGATTCTACCCCACCGCGCGCAGAAATACCCAACTTGATTTCTCCACCAGGACCCACGACGAGTCTTTTCCGTGTGCGAGCCATTTGGGGTTACAATGAACATAACCAGGTGAGATTCATCGGCCGGTACGCCGAAGAGCAGGGTACTCAACCTGAAAAAGAACCAGGAGGACTTATCCTTCTATCCTAATGATATAATCGATGTACTCAACGAAATAAATAAAGACTGGTGGGAAGGTCGGTCCAACGGGAGGGTTGGGGTGTTTCCTTCAAACTACGTAGAGAGGATCGCCTCTCCTAATTTCCCAACTTCGCCTACGAACGCCCCTCCCGCTTTCGCAGGAGAGAAATCTACCCCCACTACACTTTCGGACTACCATTCTCTCTATTCTTCACCCAGCCCAGGTCACTATGCTCCACAGCCTATGGCCTATCCAAACCCGCCTACAACCTATCCAAACCCACCTACGACCTACCCAAATCCGCCTGCGCCTATGGCAAATCCACCACCGCCTCAGGCCACAGTGGTCGCTAACGAGGAACAGCAACCCAACCAACCAAAGAAAAAGTTATTCCAAGGAAAACTGGGCAATACAGTATGCCGTCCCTTTAGGTCCCACATATCCTTACCCTAACTCATTTACTAGCTCGCGCATTCTGCGGTGGGGGGTGTGGGTTTTGGTGCCGGTTAGTTGTCTCCAATTCATCGGTCACCTCCGACGACTTTCTGAACTGACCTCAATCCTGTTAGGTTCTGCGATTGGAAGCGGCCTTATCAATTCTATTTTCTGAGGACTCAGGACATTGAGTTTTGTACCATCATTTGCACTGTAATATATATGATTTACCCCGTTATATTCCAACTCTACGAGACTCACCCAGTCCTTGTTCAGCTTCAGCAATTGCAACGACGAGTGTAGCAATACATGACCCTACCAGGGACAAGGCTTAGGGGCCCTAAAATATATTACATAATTAATAGAGAGCTGTCAGTCGAAAGCCTGCAAATCTAGAGACACGCGAGAAGCTCGACCTTTAACGTTTAACCTTAACCTTCCCTCAATTATTACTGTCCGTTGAACATGAATCGCATCGATATTCCATCGATGCCCCAGGATGTCCTTGAAGGTCTTTCCGAAGAATCAAGGATTGCAATTCAAAGGCTGGTCTTTTTTCTTGCAACCGCCAAACTGCCTGATCTGTCCGTCGTTGCTCTGTTATCCGGCTGGCTCATTCACATGATACAATCTTTCTCTGCTCAGTTCACCGTACCCCAGGACCAGGCTAGCAGCAGTTCTTGTGCTTTTGTACGAAGAGGAAGGGAAACTCCGTGTCCTGTTAACAACCCGGTCCAAATCGTTAAGGACTCACGCTGGGCAGACCGCTCTCCCAGGTGGAAAGGCTGATGAGGCAGACGCGAACCTTATGGAAACCGCAGTACGTTATTGGCACCTTCTCATTTGGACTACGTTCTAACCTCCTTCAAAGTTTCGTGAAGCATATGAGGAAGTGCAATTGCCATTGAATTGTCCAGACATCTACCCAATCGGCCTATCTGAACCATTTCTATCCCTACACAAACTTATTGTTACTCCCGTTTTTTCTCTCTTGACCCGAACAGAACTACTCAGTAAACTCAAACCTTCTGAGGGAGAAGTAGCAAGAATCTTCAGTTACCCTCTAAAGGCAATTCTGGATCCACGTCTTTCTGAACATGAGGCCTCGCTTGCGGAGATGGGGAGCGAAGATTGGCCTTATGAAACTACTTATTATGTACGACGGGTATCCTGAAATTTTTCTTACAGCTGAACTGACTTCTTGGGTTAGAACACAAGTGATTCAGTAGTCGCGATGCTTGGCAATACAACGTACCGGATGCATCGTTTTCAGACTGTAGCCTCCCCGGTTAAGGGACTCACGTCCGACATCCTGGTAAGACCGTGTTAACGCTTAACATGTGGACGAGGATGCTCATGTTTTCGGGTTCTCGTGATAGATCAAGGCGGCCGAAGTTGCGTATGGGAAATCAACGGTCTATGAACGGTTTGCTCATAACCAAATCCGAGGATTCGACGCGGTGTTGACAGTGTTATCAAACTGAAGGGCTACCTCGTTCAACTGTCGGGGATTTGGATAGACTACCTAGAGCAAATATTATTCAGTGTTGTGCTTGCAAACAGGGACGGGAAACAACATAACGGCTCATTCGGGGCAACTGTGACACCGCTTGTGCGGCGGAAGAGAATATGGGAATTCGTACATATGTATAAATAGTTGGGCTTGATGGCGCTTCCGCCACATCGATAATTCTACAGCTTTTATCCTCCCCACATCCTCCGCCACACTTCGCCAACCTCTCCCGTTCAATGCCCTCACTCTCCTCTTACCCTTCCTCATTCAACCCATTTAGCATGGATTCACCGCCTCCCTCGGCCCCCAGACCACTTCCTTCGTCGACATCGGAGCACTTAAACCAGAGAGCGGTCAACACCCATCCCCCGAGTATACTTCATCATGGACCTTTCCCCGAGCAGCAGCGACGATCGGTATTTGGTCTGCCACCTACTAGCAGCCATGACTCGTGGAGCTATAGCCCAGTCTTCGGGATTGTGCACTCACTCTCTGGCTGTTCCACCTGCAATTCCTATGTTGACCACATGGTGCTGGCTGGGAATCGCAACGACGTCTCTCTCGCTAGGGCCCTTGAAGCACGCAAGGAAAGCCAAGATGTCTTCTTTATGGATGGTTTCGGCGAAGGCATGCGCCATCAACGGGATAATGACCTGCAACTAGACCAGGAATTTGATCGCCTGCGCTCCAAGCTTGACACTACCACGAATGCCTTCCAACAAAAAGTAGCCGAGAATGAACTTTTACGCAAGGAGCTTGACCGAGTCAAGCAACAACTCACTAGGCTCGGAGGAGTTCCCGGGCTCCTCTTGACTAGTCAAAATAGTCCCATGGCCAACCTTCCCACTCGTTCCCCGCCTTCTTCTTCCGGCTCGTTGGGTCTGGGAAGCCGGGGCTCCTCTGTCGGATCATCTGCGGACTTTCAACATCATGTTAGCCAAGATACCAACCCTACCTCTCCTAGGCCTTCTTCCACGAAGACGGACCTGCGCGAGGAGGATATGTCCTTTGTTTCCGCCGCCCCGAACAATAAACAGCCAAGCCAAGCTGACGATCCCGCTCGATCACCTTGTTCCACTTATGCATATGTGGCGTCAAACCCTCATACTGTCGGGAGTCCCTCCTCTCACGGTCCATCCAACCTACCCCTGAGACCTCGTCTATTCGCCCCTCTCCCTACTTCCAGTGCCCATCAGCCCACAGTTGCCCCACGGAGCCAAGCCGATAAACCTCGCGCGAGACACCCCAGGACAATGAAGGAGCTTAAAGATCTCATGGACCTCGCACGTGAACAGACTAGTGACGGAGCCGCTGCTTTGTCCATTGTGAAGAGCGTTTGTTCGCGCGCACATGGTACTCCTCGGGATAGCAAGACTTTCATGCAAAAGTGGATATTGATGAATTGGAAGAACCCTTATACCGCCACCACCGCATCCTCTATACAGGCTGCCGACGTCAAGCCAAATCCTCGCATTGATGACCCTGTAGAAGTGTGGTACGAGTACCTCTGTGCCCACCCCCACTCGTGGCCCAAGGGCGTTCGCAAGGATGGAATTGGCCGACCCATCATGTCCGATCTTGTCGCTAATCGAGCAGTGGCGCGTATGAGGCCTACCGAATTAGCGGCTTTGAGGAATGATTATATTGCTCATGTTACCGATATGTTCGCCATTCCAGGAAAGTACAAGCAACTTTTGGAAGAGAACAAATTTGTTATTGCTTCCAAAATTTCGTATGAACCATTCACTGGACCGGTTAGTTCGGAAACCGTTGCTCGTCATTTTGCCGAGTCTGGGTTCATGCCCGCCGATGCCACGAACAACTTCGAACCTTGGGCAAAGCACTACAAGGAGTGCTGAGTTCTTTCTAATCGTTCACTTCTATGGACGCTTTCTTATCCACCTCTCTCCTGAATGTATTCCTGTATTATACCTCCTGTGTCTCTGTTTTGTTCGATTGCTTTGCTATTCGCTTGTTATGTTAACCGCTCTATCACAACTTGTATGCCGGCACTACTATGTATGTGCATTTTTCTTGTCTGATTCTTGTTCTTTCCGGCTTTGTCTGGACATTGTCTTCTTAATACTCGGTCTCTCGTTTTTACTTCGCATGTAGGATACGTGGATGACAGTCTTGTTTGAAATTCAATAACTTATTCAACGATCGATCAATACTCAGGCTTCAAGCTTCCGCTTAAGGGTTTGCATGGCGTGAGAAACAACACCGGGTGAATGTAGGGGCAATCCCTGGGTTAGAGAATATCACGGAGGCCTCTGCATATTTACTGGTCATACTTGCAGCCATAGCTAGGCTATGCGCTGTAGTTGCTTCGACATCCGTGGGCAAAATGTCGACACTTTTCAAAAATCTCCGAATTCACCAAATATTTGGTTCAAATACCGATGTCGGGAAGACGATTTTGACCACCGCTCTTGTCAAAGCATCAGTCACAAAGAACATACCCGTCTTCTACCTCAAACCTGTGAGCACTGGTCCACCAGAGGATGCTGACGATGGGTATGTGGCATAACGCGTCGAAATAAAGCCGGTCATTGAACGAATGGAACAGACATATCAAGCGCTATACAAAGCCGGGTCTTGTCCATACGGATTGTCTGTTTCGCTATGATGAACCCGTCAGTCCACATCTTGCCGCAAAGATGAAGGCCGCGGGCGGTGCTCGACCCGAGGTTCGTGTATGATTGATTGTTCAAATGGCTCATAATTGCTGAACAAGTCGTGATGCTTAGATCCCATCTGATCAGACCGTTGTCAACTCCATCGCGAATAGGATAAGGCAGTACGCTGCCAGGAGTCAGAAATATGCGCATGCGTATATGGAAACGGCTGGAGGTGAGCGTGAGCATAGAGTGGTGTCCGTGTTCGGACAGATATCCACCATGATGCGTAGATCGAGCTGACCCGATCCTTCAGGTGTCCATAGTCCTTCTCTCTCTGGGACGACACAGGCAGACTGTTACAGGCCACTTTTTCTGCCAACTGTTCTAATTGGAGACTCGAGACTAGGGGGAATATCATCGACTATCTCCTCCTACGAATCGCTCATTTTGCGGGGCTATATCATCGATGCTGTCCTTCTCTTCCGAGATGACTACTACTCCAACTGGGAATATCTGGAACCGTACTTCGCAGAGAAGGGAATACGCCTGTCCGCCATTGACCCTCCACCAACTCGCCTTCCTGACCCCGCCACTGATCGTCTATGTGTCCAGAAATACTATAACGACCTAACCACTGATTCCACCTCGACGGGAATAAATGCGATCACCGATCACCTTGATCAGTGTCACACAAAACGTCTTGATGAACTCGCATCAATGCCTAGACGCACTTTCAACACGATATGGTGGCCATTCGTTCAACATGGTCTGGTGAAAACGGAGGAAGATGTTACAGTAATCGATAGCGCTCATTCAGACTTCTTCAGTGTATATCGGTCGCAAGATCAAACTGGAGGAGCTCAGTCTCCAGCCACATCATTACTTGCTCCAGAATTTGATGGATCCGCGTCGTGGTGGACGCAAACTGTAGGGCACGCACACCCCTCCCTTACTCTCGCCGCTGCGAGGGCAAGCGGACGTTACGGACATGTAATGTTTCCTCAGGCAACACATCTCCCCGCGTTAAACCTGGCTGAAAGCCTTGTTCACAACGGGCCCGGGAAGGGTTGGGCTTCTCGTGCCTTCTTTACCGACAACGGGTCTACTGGAATGGAAGTGGCCTTGAAGATGGCTCTTCGCGCCTACACTTCCAGGAACAACGTCACCGAGTCGGACAAAAAGCGCTTGGGTGTCATCGGCTTGAACGGAAGTTATCACGGAGATACTATTGGTGCGATGGATGCATGTGCTGAAGGAGTCTATTCATGCGAATGGCACGATGCCAAGGGATTCTGGTTTGATCCTCCCTCCATTGGAATTATTGATAGCAAACCAAGCATCACTTTAACACCTGCGTTGCATAGCTTGGTGGGGGAACAGGTCCTCCCTGCGCCTTCGCTATCGTGGATTTATGACATACAATCACGTCTGCGGACGCCCTTGGCAAGGGTGTACCAGGATTATATTAGGGAGCAATTGGAGAAGCTGGAGGAGCGGGGCCAGAAGTTTGGCGCCCTTGTGCTTGAACCTCTTCTCATGGGTGCTGGTGGAATGATTTTTGTCGACCCACTCTTCCAGCGTGTCATGGTGGACGTTGCCCGCTCTCGGAAGAACGAGAAGGATACGCCACCAGCTTGGTCTGGTATCCCCGTCATTTTCGATGAAGTGTTCGTTGGGCTGCATCGAATCGGTATGGAAAGCACCGGTCCATTGCTTGGCACTTACCCGGACATCTCCGTCAACGCCAAAATCCTGACAGGTGGTCTTGTTCCACTTGCAGTCACCCTCGCTTCGGAATCAATTTTCGAGGTGTTTTTGGGAGATAACAAAGCAACCGCGCTGCTACACGGTCATTCCTACACTGCTCATGCTCTTGGTTGTGAGGTTGCCAACGAGACGCTGAAGCTGATCGATTCCCTGAAGACTACTCCAGGTTGGCAAGCTGCACAAGCAAGCTGGTCGGATGACGTTTCGTCTCCATGTCAAGTTTGGAGTTTCTGGGATCCTGGCTTTGTCCAGGCGGTATCAAACTTGCCGCACGTAGCGAGTGCGATGGCACTTGGATCAGTTTTCGCGATAAGACTGAAAAGCGGCTCGGATTCTGGTGAGAACTCAATTTTTTTGTATGACATCGTGCTGATACTTGGTCAGGTTATGTCTCGATGTCGGCCCAAGCCATGTTTGAGCCCCTGAAGCGCCTCATCCCCAGCGCTAATGAGTTATCAGCCGCGCCAAGCGGCGCTCCTTACACGACTCATTATCGAACGCTAGGCGACGTTGCGTATTTTATGACCAGCCTTAATACCCAGCCAGCTGTCGTTAGATCTATAGAAGACAAAATATGGGGGGTCTTGCAGTCCCCGTGACTTGGTCAAACATAATTTATGGTACTTGTTTGTTTGTCCCAGACCGAGCGGTATCTTCAGGTGCCCGATGTTGATGTACCCGGAGTTTTGAATCACCTAGACGGAAGGCACATGGTTTTCGGTGAAGCAGTCAGCAAGAATGTGTGTGAATATAAAACCAAGCGTGAGGACAAGCACGGCATGATGGGCGGTCCTTTCCCAACGAAGTAGCAAATGATTGAGCATCTAGGCTAACTCTACGAACTCGATAAGGCGGGTGTAGGCCAAGTATTAGAGGCTCATGTATGAGATGAATGGGAAACGCAAGTACATTAAATGTTAAATATTGAATGGCATTTACTCATAGACTCTTTCAACTGGGTGGATACTCGCTTAGGCTTTGGGATACTGGCCCGGATCAAGAGATTTACCTTTCATAACCCAGAATCATAGAACCTCATCCAGGATGATGTTCCAATTATACGGCTGGGACGGGCTCCAGCCATGTCGTGCACTCAGTTACCACTTTACAACCGTGTGGTGAAACAAGTCAACCCAGGACATACAAGCAAGTTTGCCGGCCATCTATACATATTTTTGACAAGGTGTGATCATGATCTAAAGGAGGACCAGGACAGGAACCTCCTGACCATCATCTAATCTAAAGTAGATTATGTCTGCCAAAAGTTCGTCTATGCTGGGGCGTCCCAAAATGTATTGTGTCTGTCAGACGTCCATCTGTACTGATCCTAGTGGACCTGTCAATCCTTCAATAATCACCAGGAGAAAAGAAAAGGGCGAACGTTGCCTGAATCGTTCATTTTGAGCCATCCGCCCACACGTTTCTCTAGACGGTCTTGGCCCGTGTTCAACTATCCCCCCTACATCTCCTTTAAGTCGTCACATCACGATATAGTTTAGCAGAAGGACCAAGTCTGCCCTGACAATTGCGACCGAAACGAGACTCATCTGGATCTCATGGAGTCTATTATTTAAAATCCTGGTGGCTCTCGGAGAAGATCCTCGGGATTTGTTTTTCAAGTCACCTGGAGCATTTCAAGTGACAAGTCTCGGTATGAGTCCACCCCCCCCCCTGCCTCGAGAACACGCTGCTTCTTCCGGGAGCTTTGGTTATGCCCCATTGAGCCGCGGCTGTTGTATCAATTGGTTATCCCTCCTGGCCGAGCGACGGAGGTAGGATGCCTTTGAGGGGATCGGGACAAAATACATCAAGATTTGGTTGGCATATGACCAGGCAGCTGTAGTGGTGATTTTGCTACGTCTCGGGCCGCTCCGTCCAAAAGGAATAAATATCTGGCAGTTCTCAGTTGATTCGTGGCTGGTGACCAGTCCTTCAAACTTCAAGTTAGACAGTTTTTGTTTGGAAACCATCAGGGCAGTTCCTTTGGGGCTTTTTTTCGTGTGTTGAAAAGGAAAAATCCTGCCGAGAGACTGGAATAGTCGTGAGGATTTTTGGTGGGCCTGCCTTGTGGCAATTGAACGAACTGGGCAAAAAAAAACTGATGAAACGACAGGTGCGCATGACTCACTTTTCGCCTAGCAGGTACACCAATGTATTTATAACATCTTGATTATGATGACCTTATTTATTTCCCTTAGTTGCGTCTTGTGCGCGGCGAGGGTCACATTGGACGGCTTGTAGGTGATCCGGGACCACTAATTGTATCGGCATGGTGGGCAACACCACACTATGCTGTATGAGTCCATTGACGAAGCTGTCCGGTGGGATAGGAGTGGGTGGCGCTGTGGCAAAACAACGGCCGCCGGCGTCGTGGCATCTTAATGATTGATGACACGTGTGGGAGTGTCATCATCAATTCGGGGCTTCTTTACACTGCTTTTGATCACTCTCTTTGCACTGCGGCCGTCTTTCAGCTCCCCATTGAGCACCGTGTTACCAAGTGAGTGAATTCTATTACCCCCAGACAGCCCAAGCTGTGCATAGTGCTCACCCATAACACTCTCTAGGTTCCTAACATAGCAACTCACACGATCTTATGTCGATCATCTCGTTGCTTAGGATCACTGATGGTGCTATCATTGGATACAATGTCCTCCACCTTGCTCTCAGACTGACTTCCTCCAGACGGCTCCGCAACATTATCCCAGCGGCTGACTCCCCGGGGTCTTGAGCGTCACTTGCCTTGCTGTCGACATCACCACGGGCATAGGCCAAGTTTCGGTCAACAGCTCTGGGCAACAGATGTCGTAGCAGGGGACTGTAAATCCGGTGGTAAGCGTTTAATCTGGGATAACCCCGCATATGTGATGAAACTCATCGGATCAGGTCGCAACGAGATCCTGTCCTAAAGTTCTGGGCCATGACTAAAGGGTTAAACCATAACATCCTCCGGAATGTCTTTAATTCGGGAGACCCAATAGCAGTTCTCAGTCAAGGCGTCCTTCGTTTATTTTTACACTGAGCCGGGGCTTCCTACGGGTTAGTCCCACCATCTTTCAAGTGACAAGACCCCATATTAAAAATGGCTACTGGCTAGGGTCACGCACCATCCCGCGGCGCCTTTCCTGGGCCTCGGATAGATATTTAAGTCGAGAACTTAACCAGTCAATTCCCAAACCCTGACACATTGAATGCATCCTAGCTGCCGCATTGCCATCGCGCTCTTCTTGTGCCAGCTTTGCCTGGCTTCAGGCCGTAACCAACTACGATGCAGAACTATGCCCAACGATCCGGCGTGGCCCAGTACATCAACCTGGAACCAATTCAACGCCTCTGTGGACGGACGCCTGATTCGTACAATCCCAATTGCAGCATCGTGTCATGGGGCCAACCATGATGCCGCCGAATGCGAAAATGTACAGAACCAGTGGCATATACCCGAATTCCAGTTCGTCGCCATCTGAGAGCATTCGCCCAAGGCTGACTGCGCTCGTTTTATACAGCCAAACATCTGCATCGTCCATAATGGCACCTGTCTTCCTTAACAAGAGTTGCGATCCTTTCACAGCTGTGAATGATCGATGTATTATCGGGGCATATGCCCAATATTCGGTAGACGTGGCGACACCGGACCATGTCATCAAAACGCTCGCCTTCGCAAAGGAACACAATATTCGGTTCATTGTCAAGAATACTGGTCACGAGTAAGTTTTTGTTGTTCATCCGTTTCAGCGGGGTTGATATCATTCCTCAGTTACATGGGCAAATCAACCGGTGCTGGCGGTTTGGCGGTCTGGACGCACCACCTTACAGACAGAGTGTGGATTCCCCAGTTTAAAGGACCTCATTACGAAGGACCGGCTGTAAAAGTTTCCGCTGGAGTGCTTGGAGATATGCTCAACCAAGATGCCGAAGCGAGGGGACAAACTGTTCTCACCGGGCAATGTCCAGTAAGTGTTATAATCAGCCACCTGGACTCCCTAACTGATAGGGGGGAAGTCTGTTGGTTACGCAGGGGGTTATTTGCAGGGTGGGGGTCATTCAGTCTTGAGCTCCCTGTATGGCATGGCTGCGGATCAGATTCTGGAACTCGAAGTTATCACCACTACTGGTCAATTTGTTCGTGCATCTCCCTCTCAGAACACGGACTTGTTCTGGGCACTGGGTGGCGGAGTGAGTCATCCTCCTTTTTAGACCACCACTCCAGAAGCTTTGAAAGCTGATGTTCCACAGGGAGGAGGTACCTATGGAGTCGTTTGGTCTATCACTGTGAAGACATTTCCTAATATGCCGGTCACGACTGTCCGTGTGCTCTATCAACCCCCCTCGCAGGATAAAGCTGTTCTGGATACGCATTGGCAGAGTATTGGCGTCTATCTGACGGAGTCACCCAAGTTTGTAGATGCTGGTGCTTATCATGTTGTCGCCTTCGACAACACTCTCTTCCAAGTTGCCATCCTCTTCCCGAAGAAAACTCCTGAGGAAGTGGATGCCTTGACTCAGCCGTGGATGAACGAGTTACAAGCCCTCAACATCACTCCGACTATTACCGAGACTGTGCAACACCCGACGGTCCGTAATGCATCGGCACTCGTACCCCAAATATTTGGTGGAGAAATCCTTACCGGAACTTCTCTTTATGGAGCACGGATCCTTCCAAAGAGACTCTGGGAATCGGGAGAGAGCTTAGCGACTCTATTCAGCACCCTGCGAGGAATCGCTGACGCTGGTGGACACATTGCCGATATTGCTATTAACCCTACCAAGGAAATAGCTGGGAATCCGAATAACGCAGTCCTCCCCGCTTTCAGGACGATGCACAGCATGTGCCTAATTGCAGTGTAAGGTGTTTCCAAGAAATGAATTTATATTTTAACTTGACTTAATTTGCTTAGTGATTGGAATGACACCGCGAGTTGGGAGGTGCAATTTGCGGGCACGAAAACAGCGACTAGCTTAGCGAGTAGACTCGCCGAGATAGCTCCTGAAACTGGTGCCTACTTGAATGAGGTGAATATTCAGTATGTTTCCCTTTATAAAAGCGCCAACCCTTCGTCATATTTAGGCAGATGCATTTGACCCCAACTGGAAGCAAGACTTTTATGGTGTGAACTACGACAGGTTACTCCAGATCAAGGACAAATGGGATCCGGATCAGCTTTTATATGGCACGACGGCTGTTGGAGGTGATCGATGGGTCACTGTTGAGGGAGGAGGATTGTGCCCCGCGACCGGGCATAGTGGACCATCTCAGGTCAACCCTCATCAGTTTGTCATCATGTAATGCTGGCGAGGGACCACGGATCGAACCCACTTTTCCTGGTTCTACTAGTACAGAAAACGTATTAACAAAAAGGACCCTCTTGTTATTAACTTAATCTAGCTGCACTAATATTGAGCAAGGTCGTGAATGATAATAAGCTACGCAAGTCCTATTCAATAAAGTCTCTGCAAATTGAGTCTCAGCCTGTCACGACTTTCGTGCAGGCCCTGTCCCGTGTACCCCAAGCAGTGACCAAGAGTGCCACGCAGATACCACGCAGTGATAACCGTTGGAAGCTCGTCCAGCTAGCCCGCAGCGACGTATCATTGACCTTCCTGTGAGTGAATGCGCACCGATGGCGATTGGATATGGATCACCCATGGCCTGATGGAATAGGGCCTCACTGATACCTGTATGCGTCCGGTAACCACCACAACCTGCCCATTGGTGCCAATATTTTTGTTAGAGGGTTGATGTAGGGGCTCTATCAATTCCTGAGTTGGCACCCCCATAAAAACGATATAGTGATACTTTGCTAGCGGGGAGAGAAGTAATTTACTCAGGGCGCAATGTTCACTATCTGGGGGAGTTGAGAACTTCCGTTGTCCAGAGTGATACATCGACCGGGCACTATTATATACGGATTTATGCTCCAGCCTGACCATGCTGGATGACGAGCGGCGGTATTCAAGATTGACCTCGAGAACCTGCCAACAGTGCTCGTCCGAGGTTTCTTGAACAGTCTAGCTGGTTCATGCCAGCACGACGTCGTCTCTGGCCGTATCCTCAGTGGACAGCCAATCAAAATGAACAAGGTATGAACCGTTATATGGTCGCTGAGGTGGGCATTATGCTGGCATGAGCACCCGTGAAGTGGAGGAGAAGGTCCCCTGTGAGTGTAATCGCTGCGGCGGAAGGCGGGAGGTTGCTCCTGAAGGCATCGCAAAAAAGTTCGGGCACCTTCACTGACGAATTATTTAATCAGTTCTTCGGACGATCTTCAAAAAAAGGACGGTGCCTCATATCCCTGTTCATCTCTTCACTGAAGGTAACCTGGGGAAGGCCTGAAGTTCGAAGGGGCAGGACACTGCTCAGGTTGGAAGGCTCTGAGATTATTGTAATATATCATTTGGTGAAGGGCTACGGGCTGAATTCGCCTCTAATTATACTAGTATTGAAAGTGTGTAATGATTTTTGTGACAATAACCTGACCTAGCTACGCCAGTATTGGGCAAGGTCGTGAATCCTATCGAGTACAACAGTAAGATACGAAGTCTCGTTTAACAAGGCCTCAAAATGCTTGATAGCATCCTCTTCTGTTAAATCAAGTCTGAATTTTTCTTGTATCTGCTCGTGAACATCCCGATGCTTGATATCAGGAATATTGGCGTCTACCATGAGTGCCACTAGGTTGAGAATGAGATTAGCGCTCTTTCGCAGGATTGTGAAGGCCGTAAAGCAGAAATTCTTGAAACGTGAATAGTGCGGGGATTGTGCGCCGCCCATGCCATCTACCATTTCTTTGCAAACTTTGACTGGAGGAGGGAAGGGTTTCGGGTCCCGCCCTAAAATGTAACCAAAGTCGACTGTTATATAAGTCAGCCACATTGATCCCCATGAGCATCTGTGCTAGAATCATCTTACCATGGAAGAAATGGCCATCTGGCGCGAGAAGTAAGTTATCAAGGTGCCGATCGCCTACGCCAAGAATATAGGTTACAACACAATATCCGGCTAATGTATGCTCAGTAACTTCGTGGCAAAAACTATACGTATCAATCTCACCGCAACTTCGAACAAAGGTGTCGATAACGCTTGGTTCGACGCCAGAGGTCCCGACGCTTCCTTCGTCCGGATTATGTACCCGCAAATAATTCAGCAAGTTCCCATGCTCGCTGACGATGGCCGCAATCGTCTTGCTCGGAATGAACTGTGCCATACCCTGCAATGGGCCGGTTGCAAGTACATCGTAAGGGCTTAGTTTAAGGTCCAGATTCTCCTTACGCAGTAAGCGATCCATTAGTGTAATAAGCTGGATCACGAGCTGGTCTTGTCGCATGTCATCTCCATCCTTGAAAATGACGGGGTATTCAGAGCCGTCGGAACATTGGAAGTATAGGAGTAGAGGGTATAGGTTGGATTTGAAAACGGAGGACTTCTCAGGTATGATTCCTGTGATTTCGATTCTGGCGTTGAGCGGAAGTGGCAACAGCGACATTGAGGACATGTTATTCCGTGAATCTGCAAGGAGTGAACGGAGGCGTTCGATTTTCTTCGGCCGAGGATCCTTTGAGGTACGAAGCTCACGAGCTCGCTTCCCCAGTGTTTCGACTAGAAGACCTTGCCTTCTCATTAGCTCACGGCGCTCAGACCCGCCTTCGGACTAAGGTTGCGACTGGTAAGTAAGTTATTTTGGGAGGAGGGGAGCCAGCTACATGCCTCTAAGATTTTGTTCATGAACTTGAACACGACACGTCCGTACATCTTAGCCATGACCTTATCTTCGAGGGCCACTTCAACCATCAGGTACCAATACAAACGATTCCCTAGGATCAAATTCTGGACCCCCCTCGCAATCAGGAAATCCGTTAAACCGCTATCCTCGTAAGAAATAGCATTCGTGGCTGAGCGAGAGGACCTCTGGTCACTTGCTGCGCTTTCGAACTTAAGGGCTTGAACAAGCTGAAGGAGGTAAAGCGTAAGCTCCTGTTGTACGTGTTAGTTATGTGCTGGGCTAATCTGGCGTGCATACGTACGTCATCATCTGCTCGACTGAGCTGTTTGACAGCGAAGGCTCGAACTCTGGAATCGACCGTATTTGGTCCAAGGAGTTCCAGTGCATCGTCGGTGTCAATTTCTGTCCACATAGGGAGCAGCTCTTCCACTGCTTGTTTGACCTCAAATGAATCTCGCCAAGTGACAGCCTTCAGGAACTTTGTAAGACCTCGCTTGTCTCTAGCCAAGTAAAATCGGAATTTCCAAATGAGGTCTTTTTCCTCCGAGGTGAGCTGTTGGCTTGGAGAGTAATTGAGGATGACCTAGACAACAGTCAACACCCCTTGTGTGATGAAGGAATCGTTACGGTCCCTACCCCAAGTTCATCTCGTATCTTGGCATTTGGCTTCAGCTCTCGGTCATACGGGCTACTCCTATGACTTCGCACAAGGCGTCTGTGTTTGTCTTCAACGGGGTTATCGTGCACGATGTCAGGGTCAATAACGCTCCAAAGGCTGAGATCATGAGTAAGGTTTGGTAGGAGGTTTGTAGTTGCTGGCTGCTGGGGAGCCGTGTTTGTATGGGTTGCAGCAGTGATCGGCTGGTTACTAGTTTCCTGTACGGTAATGAGATATTGTGGGGAAATTGGCCTTTGGACCTACGGGCTCGCTAAAGATGACCGGGAAGTCGAAACGCGGCAAGTCAATATAGATGAATAGGTTCTCTGACTTCTCTGTCTCAGCCTAATAGACGTGAGTGTGTGAAGAGGCAACCGTTAGCCGAGCACATACAGCATGTATTTCCTCCATCTTCCTGAACGTAAGTTTGTCTAACCAGTCAGATTTCGGCAAGTCTCCCCGTTCATACTTCTTGACAAGCTAGAGAGGGGTAAACGAGAGTTACTACCAGAGAGTGTCGACATACTTTCTCTAACCGGCCCATTTCATCCTGCACTTCCATCTTGCTCGGTGTGGTTGTATCAACGCCCCCGTCAGCTTCAACACCTGGCCATAGCAATAATCTGTGCTTTCCACGTCGAAGAGTCCTTAATATATCCCCATAAGCACCGAGTTTGTCAACGAGCAGCACCACTCTACCATTTCTTCCCGAATAACCGAAGGGTAGAACCTCCTACGGGGATTGCGGTTCTGGGGCCACCAGTATCCCAAACTGTAAACGTGATTTGCGAGCTCAAAGGAAGGTCACAATAGCGTATTGGGAGTGTGATCCATTCATTCCACCTATTACACGCGGTCATTGCTTGTGCATGCGACATAAACGTCGTACTTGCGAGTATGAGTTCTTGAAAGCCTTGAATGACGTACGGAATGGGATCGTTAAAGGTTTATTGTCCGCGATAAGCTGACAAGTTACATATAAATCTGAGAGTGACCTAGAGCTTGCGAGCTTCAGGTGCGTAAATTCGAGGGGGAAAGTGCCGTCTCACGAGGACTGTACGCCATGGAACTTGAGCTCTGGATTGTCCAAGATCTCAGTAAACGAACGCGGCTTTCGTAGTCCTTCAAGTTGGGATCTGTTGGTTATGAACAGGTTGAAAACACCAAAGGGATAGCATTTCATACATTCTCAGAGTCACAGGCAGCTTGATATCGCACAGCTTAGCAAAGGTAAAGTCATCTCGATTGTCCTTGTCCATTATGCAGTGATTTCTGAAGTGGGTAGCATGGTACGAAGGAAGGTGCGATGAAGTTCAGTGCGTTACAATGTCCGAACTCGATCACTTCGATGCGCTAGCTACTTATGTAATGTAATGGTGCTAGTCAGAGCCCAAGTCCGTAACATAAGAGAAGAAAGCTGAGACTGATTGACCACATGAAGGTATTGTCCTCAAGGCTTGTTGCCCGGGAGCTCCTGTGCGGAGCATTAACGGTGTCACGCACAAGAAGAGTACAACATAAATTCTTACTGGGGAGTGGACGGGCTCGGCGATGACTGAGAAGTAGCAGCACCGGTCGGAGTTGTCCTGCTTTCGTTGTCCATGTTCCCAACCAGAGCAGTGGCATTGAAAGCCAGCGTCGTGTTGCTCAGTAGGGTCCATTGTATCCCACCTAATACATGAGATAAGAATAATTCATCCTAGTAATTACGAGTTTAATGAGGGTGCCGATCTCGCTCGCATAGGCCTGCTATGGCGTACCTGCCATGTCTCGTTGAGGTGACCGAGACCAGTATAGAAACTGCGTCCAGAAACATCGCCTATATCAACACCGGCGCCATGTTCCTGAAACCATGCTTGGGTCCTGTAAGCCTATAGTCGTCCTGACACTAGGAGATAGTCTACCAATAGGATGTGGAGTTCCCTGATCGAACTTCCGCGTGCCGTCATCTACAGGGGTGCATCCCTAATGGTTTTGGCTTTCATTATCGCCAGACATACTCACTCACCCACGTAGCTGGACTCGTTAGCAGCAAGCACCACAACAGCACCAAGGGAGCGAGGATCCGACACAAAGTTATACCTGGACGTACAAATAGGCGTTAGTATATGGTATGTGCACTGACGATTTGGCCCACATCTCATCCACGACTTTCCAAGCAGACGGCAGGCCCGATGTACTTGGATGATTTGGCCCAATGACGTCCACAGTCTTGCGCACATGGTTACTTTAGGTATTGAGGGGAAGGCCAAGGAACATACGGCATTCTGCAGAGCAGGGTGATAATCGAAATAGGATCCTGCTTAGACATCAAGACCTTTGGATTTTAGAACCACAACGCAATTCGCTTACCGAGTTCTTTTCCATAAAACGTTGTGTTTCGTAGCGAGTCACTGGCGGAATGGACAGCAACGAAATTTCCTCCCTTATTCAGATAACTCTGTAGGGCCGTCTTCCCACTGTCGTCTAGAACTGGTACACGTTAAGCGACGGGCCTCATGACGCGGGACGTTCACTCGCTTTCTCCTGTTGTGCTCAGAAATAGAAGCGCGTCGTACTTCTGCAAGTTCTCATCCGTAAATTCTGCTGGGTCCTCTGTTTGATCGAAAACGACGTTAATCGTGGTCGAGTGATTTCTTAGAGACTGGATAGCTGTGGGTATAGAGTCATGGCGAAAGCCAACCGTTCGCGAGTAAATGAGAATGCGACCGGGTGCGGCCCTGGCCAAAGTTAGGAAAAAGAAAAAGAGGGCTCCTAGAGCCCACGACCTGAAGGGGAGGTTCAGACACAAGGCAAAGATACAAGTTTCAGACTTACATGGGATTATCGATGCAAGGCTTTGCTAGCTGTGGAGCCCATCTGCCACGCAATAAGTATCTGGCGGGTTTTCTTTGACACGGAGGTATCAAGAACACTTCCCTAAAGGAGACATGTTTTCACAACTGCATATAAGGTATAAGTGTGCCCCTATATATAAGTCAAAGCGCATATTCGTTAGGTTTGTTAAAATAATTGCATTATTAGATCGTGAAGTACATATTACATTACTGGGTAGTGGGTAAGAGTGGAGATTAAATGGACCAGAAAAGCACACACACACAGTGTTAACAGATCCGAACAAGGTGCCATGAGGCTACATGACAGCCAAGTTCGATGGATATGGTGCAATGAAGGTGGATGAGTCCGACGGAGGGAATCACTGGTGCTGACATTCGGCATTGTGGTGTCCAAACTCATCGTCCTCGTCATCATCTTCATCTAACCAATCGTCGTCTTCACCTTCGCCGAACTGATGCGGGAAACCCTGGTCAAAGAAGTTTGGACCAGCTGGATACGAGCGAGAACGCACTTCGGCCAGGTCTGTCTCCTCAAATTCCACATCATCAACAACATTAGGAAGGGGGTCTATGTCATTCTTCTTTGGTGGTAGTAGTGATGCGAGAGCCTAAGGATATGATGCATAAGATATGGAACAGGCTCTGGTACATTCATACTCACTTGTTTGTTGACTGCATTAAGCCAGGATTCATCAGGCATCTCGAGCGAAAGAACAACATAAAGGTCGCCCTTTTCGTGCGAACGCTTATAGATTGGCATTCCCTCGCCACGAAGGACAATTGTTTGGTCGGGTTTGATAATTTTGCTTGGCGGGCTCGAAACTCTGACGCCACGACCATCTAGATGCGTAACAAGCACTCGCGAGAATCCTAGAAGTGCCTCTGAAAGCGTGATCTTGACACGCGTAAGTAGATCATTGCCGGAGCGTTCAAAGGATTCATGGGGTTTAGCTTTTAGCTGAATCACCACGTCGCCTGCAGGAACATCCGGCTATGGAGCAAATCAGCACAGATTTAAGGAATCTGATGAAAGCATACCTCTTGGTCACCAGCACCCGCAAGGACTATCCGTTGCCTATCGGTCATTCCCTTCTCAATAAAAATCTCCTGACGAACTTTTTCCTTAACAGTTTTGCTTCCCTTGCATTTCTTGCACCTATTGATACCCTTGTCAGAGACAGATTGACATCTGGTAAATTACTTGCCGATCCTTCTCCTTGAGGAGCTCTCCCGCACCTTTACACTCTCGACACTGGGCTCGAGATGTGGCAAGTTGACTTGGGGCAATCTATCTCACTGGAGTATCAGAATCTGCTGTCGCAGAGATTGGGGTATCCTTACCTGGGTTTGCACAAAGGTCCATCCCTTTCCTGAACAGTTGAAACAAGCTTTGGGTTTCGCACTACCCTTTGCCCCAGAACTAATGAGCCCCATCAGTGGATCGGTATAAGAAGTCATACAGGTTAGCACACACACCCTTTGCACGTTGAACAAATGACCTCCTTCTCCATGTTTAGTTTTACTGATTTGCCATTATATAGATCCTCCAAAGTCACGTCATAAGGAACAACGGTGTCCTCTCCTTTTCTGCGTTTCGGCCCCGATCCAAAGTCGAATCCAAACGAAGGACCAGCTCCACCGCTGAAGAATTGTTCGAATATCTCTTCAAGTCCGGTCGTTGCGGATGGGCCTTTTCCGCTTATGCCTTCCATTCCATGGGTATCATAGACCTGTCGGGTTTGGGAATCACTTAGGATCTCGTACCTGTGGGTTATATTAGTATATCAACGAGACTGCCACGACTTGGTGAACGTACGCAGCACCAATTTCTTGGAATTTTTCTGCAGCCTCCGGGTCATTTATGTTCTTATCCTAAATCATATTAGATAAGGAACGGGTAAATGTTTCATGGACTGACAGGGTGATGTTCCATCGCCTGTAGAAGGTTAATAATCGTAGGCAAGAAACAGCGGGGCACGAACCTTCTTCCGATAGGCTTTTTTGATTTCGGCTACAGGTGATGCAATGAGACTGGGGAATGAGCCAGCTAAAGGGGTCAATTACCTTCGCTTGCATTTGGAGCAATGCCAAGCAGCTCGTACAACTCTGTTTCAACCGCCACTGAGTATTCATACGGTCAGCGTACGACTCGTGAAGTAATAAAATACATAAGCGCATGAGACTCACTGGTTTACGCGTCAACGAAGTTTCTAGGAAGGAGGAATTATAAGTGAGGATGTAGACACCCTCGACAGAGGTGGACTTAACAGTCGCGCGTTAGTGTGGTGTGACAGCACTCGTATGAGGGAATTTTTTGATCGGAGTTTCAATATTATTATGTACAATTTTATGTTATCTCCACAAGTTGGCGTCTACTTCTATCTGCTTGACACTCAAACCTTCTCGAAGGTCACTGCTGTGAGTAGAATCTATTTCTTGCTACCTAACATGATGTTTCCTTCATTATCTACATTGTCAAACATGGGCTTTGCTTGTGGAAGACGACAAACACTTGCTGATCTTTTCTCAACTATTTGGGGTCCCGTTCAGTCACTGACTTTCCCGTTTCTTCCAGATTCTATTGTTCTTGATGGGTTTTTGATATTGGCTCCAGAATAGTTCGCATTGATAATATCTTTCCACTGACAAGGAGCTCTTATTCCTGCATTCTTTCTACATGTACCTGAACTCCTGCTATAGAACGCAACATGAATTTCTACTTTGACGCTGCTAAAACGCTGGACCGCCTTGATGCAAAGGAGGGTTCTATTAAAGGGATCATTGCCACATTGCCAGAGAAAACCCGAAAGAGGACCAGTGCACTGGTTATTGAAACCCTCAAATGTGCGTGTTCTGGTACTATTGAGGATTCCGTCGAACAGAACTCCGGATCGTCAGATAAATCCGTTTTGACGGACATTATTCAAAGGTCAGAACTGTTAAAGCGGGAAAAAAAGATTAGGTCTACGAACCTCGCTCTCATCCTTGTCCATGACTTGTTGCTCGCTGGAGGGATTCAGGCAGGGGATGGGCCTATCAAACAAGCTATTCTTCGCCATAAGACTAGACTCAACGCTGAGCTTACAAGACTTAAGATCAAGCAGAATGCCAGGAGCACGGCAGATCTTGCACAGCAGGCAGATGCGAGGGCTTGTGAGTGCGCTTTATGTTCTGCAGCTATCTGATCTTACACCCTCGCTCGCATCAAGCCCAGATTCCTCGTTATGTCCGCGTCAACACGAAATTCTGGAAAGCAGAAGAAGCCATTAAGTATTTCACCGATAAAGGCTTTTCAATCGGTAACCCTTTACAATCAAGGTATTCCCCACACATCCCCCCTTGAATGCAGCAAATCCAGTGTAACTTATCGCTCCGATTAGTACACAGTTCAACAAAGACGAACATATTCCCGACCTTCTCCGTTTCGCACCCCAAACATCGTTTCAAGATGAGCCCGCCTATACCTCTGGCAAGATCATTCTTCAGGATAAAGCTTCCTGTTTTCCCGCATATGTTTTACGCCCACCTGTACATGATAAAAGTATTGTCATAGACGCAACGGCCGCTCCAGGAAACAAAACATCACATCTCAGTGCCCTCATGAAGGGGAAGGGGAAGGTACGAAGTATGTGTTGCCCTTTAGCACATCACGTTGAACACTCAATCCAGTTATATGCGTTCGAGCGCGATCGGAAGCGTTTTGGAACCCTCAAAATGATGCTCTCGAAAGCAGCTTGCGCAAACGTGGAGCCTATTAATGCTGACTTCCTCACCACTGACCCAGCGGATCCCAAATATGAACCAGTCACGCATATGTAAGTTACCCAATTCATGATGTTTTAACATTACCTCACCATCATGGTCCACTTGCAGTCTCTTGGACCCTTCTTGTAGTGGTTCAGGCATAGTGAACCGTCTAGACCACCTTCTAAGCGCAGGTAAGTCACCAGTTTATTGTCTACTGTACCCGCCAATTGCCGTAACGCTAGAGAACGACAGCGAAGATGATAGCCAAGAGCGACTGAACAAACTTGCGACGTTCCAGCTCAAGATGATCAAGCACGCAATGCGGTGTACGAATTCATGTTTTGTCAAACTTGTTACCAAATCGCTTACAAGTATTTGCAGTTGCAAATGCTCAGAGAATTGTCTACTCCACATGCAGCATTCATGCTATTGAGAATGAACGTGTCGTCTCTAGCGCACTGGCATCTGATGAAGCTATCTCTGCGGGTTTTATATTGGCACCCAGAGACGAGGTTCTTCCGGCTTGGCACCGCCGCGGGTACCCAGAGGAGATGCAAATAGGTATGCGGATTCTTTGGAGTCGAGTACGAACACTGTTAAAGCTATGTCAATCTAGGTGATGCGGCATCTGTCGTGCGTTGCCTCCCAGGTGAAGACGCGACGAATGGCTTTTTCGTGTCCTGCTTCATCAGGAAATCAAAGGACGGGAAACGGAAGGCACAGCACCAGAACACAATGTCGCGCAAGAAGCGAAAGTCTGTAGTTGAGGAACTGTCCTAGTTGCTAAGGGCCAGGAGATGAATAAATCAATACACACATGTATTCTGCGGAGTTACATCCAGAGTCAAGAACAAACAGTGAGGGGATGAGCTATATCAGATTAATGGATAGTTAGTCGTGATGGATTAACCTAAGCCCGTAACACCCAGCGCAAAAACTTGGAGGAAGTTTTGCTCGATCTGAACGGCAACCTGTCAAGTAAGTGCGTACCCGATCATCACGACAGTATGAAAAAGAACATGGGATGTTGAACGAGAATGGGGCTATATCGGATGAGGACCTGTGCTAGTGAGGTTTTGAGAATGTTTAGTGCTAAGAGGTTATTGCTGTAACGATGGTGTATGCGGTCAGCTGTGTTGTTGTTGAGTGTATTGGCCTTGATAGTAAGCGGCGTAATTGGAGTAGTCTTGGGATTGCTGATAACCAGCCTGTTGGTAACCGCCCCACGCGTTACCTCCAGCAGCGTAACCTGTGCCTGCTTGATAACCTCCGCTGTATCCTTGAGGAGGTCGATAACCTTGTTGTTGTTGAGTAGTGGCAGGTTGTTGCCAATTTTCGGGACGACGCCAAGGAGGGATATTTGAACCACCTGCAGTGATATCATGGCCCATACTAGAACCGCCCCATGACTTCCCTGCTTCGCCTCCCCCACCTGTTCCTTCACCCAACTCGGCCATCAAACTCGCATATTCCGAATCGAAGCCACCTCTGTTCATTTGTTGAGGTGGTGGCGGTGGCGCGTTAGGATCTTTGTTCACCGTACAATCCCTTGCCATATGACCAGCGCTACCACAAACACGGCAGATGATGTTAGCAGTGAAGTTGCGTTGTTCTGGGCAGTCATATTTCCGATGGCCAACGCCTCCACAGTTCTGGCAGATTTGATTTTCATCGTCGCGCAAGGTACCATTCAACGCAGCGAGTTCTCGAAGTTGGTTGCGCTTGTGGTCATTTTGACCTTCAGGCGTAGACGCCGCCTGTAAACCCATGGTCAGTATAGAACCCTAATAGAATGGCTGATATCACAACGCACCGTTTCAATGACTCTGTTAATCATCTTGACGCAAGCCGCTACCTTATCTTCAGAGTCAGCAATGACCAGGCAGTGAAGATCCTCCTCCGCATCCTCGGCAAATTGATCAGGTCGGGCCTTTCCTTCTTTGACGCTGCCTTTACCGCGGATACTAATTTTGGCACCGCTCTCGCGTTCCATTTTCTTGAGACTGTTGCCACGAGGACCGACCAGTAAGCCAAAGAAGTTGATCTCTGGGAACTCCTTGACGGGGATGTAAACTTTCTCGGAAGGTCGTTGAGATCGTTTCTGTTGGTGATACTCGACTGGCGGGCGGAAATTGGGGTCATTTTTCATCGCGCGGTCTACGAGTCTGATGCGCTCTTCCTCGAGCTTTTTGCGGTAGCGAACTTCGCGGGTGTTTGTCCTTCGGCCATGGGCATCGTAGGTCGGAGGAGGAGACGGCGATCTGGAAACACATTAATATATGCCCCTGATAGAACGCTCTATATAAACTAATGCTTACCTCTCGCGTTCCGGGGGAATGAAGTCGTTGAGTCGGAGCTTACGATTGATCTCCTCTAGGCGTAGGTGAATCGCGTAATTATCCAGCTGAACTTGAGAGACTCCCGCAGCAGAAATAGCGGTTGGTAAACCAGGGATTTCTGTCTTGGCTTCACCCCAGCGGCTGCGTCGCTTACGAGGAGCATTAGGATCAACTAGTAAAAGTGAGAAATAGTAATAGGTCAGGGTTAGTACATCGTCAGTAGCATTTGTGACACGTTTGAGCGTCCATGGCATCATACGGCTGAGTCAATCCGCTGTAGTAGCGTGGAGCACCAAAGGCTGCCGGCCACAATAAGTTAATCAGTCCCAAGCTTACCTTTCGGATCTCCATTGTTGGGCGATTCTTCTCGCCCTCGTTTACCAGGACTTTCGTTGTCCTGGTCACGCTGGCGGGGATATACAGAAGGGGAAGGCTGTGCAAGTTGAGGAGGAGCCGTGTCTTCCGCAGGCGCAGGCCCAAATCGACGACGTTGCCCAAGGGGAACTATGGGGAATTCGTGAGCCAACGGCAGAAGAGGAAATAAGTGTGTATACACTTACCATCGTTCGTGCCGGTGATTTGCTTAGTTGCGGGTCTCCACATGGATTATAGGCAAGAAATAAGAAAAGGGGATAGTCAGAACACCGTGGTGGTGGTAAGAGGACAAGAGGCAAAAGTAAACGTGAGTTTCCAACTCCGCCTGATTACTCATCTGTCACATCGCCGACCTGGCGAGTCATGCACATACGAGTCAGGGATCCAGTCGCCTCGCTTGTCTCCCTTGTCTTTGAACTACTATACATCTACTGAAAGAACCATCAATGTCAGCCAAGCGCGCTGCAGAGGGTGAGTCCACCGATAATGTACAACAATATGACACGATGGAGCATTTGCAGACTCAACATACCCCGCGAAGCGATCCCGGAAAAATGACGACCAGGACGATTACATTGAGATAGACAACGAGGACAACGTGATACCACCGTCTCCCCCAGACACCTCTCTAGTGCCGCGTAGTGCAACAATTAATTTCACTGCATTGACACGCAAACTGGCGGAAGCACGGCGAACAAATGACAAGGACATCTCGAATCTTAGCTCGCTCGAAGTGCATCGGAGACAGCAGGATGCTCTTGTTTCGCACATTTTCAATGAACAAGATTTCTCGTGGCTACACCTCAAGCCTGACCATACCGCCCGGCCATTGTGGATCAGCCCAGATGATGGCCACATCATCCTCGAAGCTTTCTCACCCATTGCAGAGCAAGCACAAGATTTCTTGACGGCCATAAGTGAGCCAGTCAGCAGGTACGTCGAGGCATCGTGCCTATTAGATACGAACATTGTAATCCATGTGTTACAGACCTGCTTTCATCCACGAATACAAATTAACTTCGTACTCGCTTTACGCTGCGGTTTCGGTTGGGTTACAGACGGAGGACATTATCGAAGTTCGTCTGGCAGACATTCGGGGTTGGACTATTACTTATCCCTTTGTTAAGGTCCTGAACCGACTCTCCAAAGTCCCCGTTCCCGACAGCATCACCTCCTTTATAAGGGAACGGACCCTGAGTTATGGGAAAGTCAAGCTCGTTCTCAAACATAACAAATACTACGTGGAGTCCACCCACCCCGAGACCCTGCAATTGTTGCTCAAAGACCGTGTCATTCGCGAGGCGCGACTCTTCTCGATTCAGCAGGATAGTAGCATCAAAGCAGCAACTTTCACGACATCCAAAGCGCCAGTCAAGGGCAACCTCGTGATCCCTGGTACTAAGGAAGCGAAGAAGGATGATGCACCGGCCGGAAAGCAGGCTGGTCCTACGAATGGTGCTACTGATGCAAATCTATTCACGTCAGTCGTCGGTGTAGATTCAGGTCAGTAAGATAACCCTCTCATGCATCT
This sequence comes from Macrolepiota fuliginosa MF-IS2, assembly GCA_015584085.1. Lineage (NCBI taxonomy): Eukaryota > Fungi > Basidiomycota > Agaricomycetes > Agaricales > Agaricaceae > Macrolepiota > Macrolepiota fuliginosa. The sequence goes on along the minus strand of MU151061.1, from coordinate 152,811 downwards.
TAACACCTGAGCCTCCGTAGATGAGATTGACGAAGATGACGACAACGTGCACGCATTTGAAATACACGATTCCAAAATTGATGTATGTCTTGTGGTTTAGAGAGACTTCTGGCTCATATTATACAGGAAGTTAAAAGACGCTGCAATGAGCTCGAATATCCAATGCTGGAGGAGTACGACTTCAGAAATGACACGGTGAACGCGAATCTTGACATTGATCTCAAACCTGCTACTGTTATTCGCCCGTACCAAGAGACTAGCCTTAGCAAGATGTTCGGTAATGGGTGAGCCGCTCCCCTCTTGCTCCTATTTAGAACATGTTGAATTTTTGTGGCCATCTAGGCGCGCTCGTTCGGGAATCATTGTGTTACCATGTGGTGCAGGGAAGACATTAGTTGGGATAACTGCTGCCTGTACAATCAAGAAATCTTGTTTGGTTTTGTGCACCTCCTCGTCAGTTTTATGGTCTTATTCTCGTTGTTTGATGCTAAACCGCACTTATTAGGGTGTCGGTCATGCAATGGAAACAACAGTTTATGCAGTGGTCGAACATCACAGATCGCCAGATCGCTGTTTTTACAGCCGACCAAAAGGAGAAGGCAAGTTAAGCGTCCACGTCGATGGGTCTAACTGGCTAACCCACTTTTTTCTACATAGTTCGCCGGAGATAGTGGTATCGTCGTATCCACCTACTCCATGGTGGCTAACACCCATAATCGATCGCACGAATCAAAGAAAATGATGGAATTCTTAACTTCCCGTGAATGGGGCTTCATTCTCCTTGATGAAGTCCATGTCGTCCCGGCAGCAATGTTCCGTCGAGTGGTAACTACAATCAAAGCTCATTCTAAGCTCGGCCTCACGGGTGAGTTACTCTACTTGAAGTCGGGAGTCCGTGCTTACAACCTCTTACCTAGCCACCCTCGTTCGCGAAGACGACAAGATCGCAGATCTCAATTACATGATTGGGCCGAAGCTTTATGAAGCCAATTGGATGTAAGCGCTTTCTTCTCATCACCTTGTCCCTTTCTCGTGATTGAACATCAATGATCTACAATCATGTTACGTAATGATGCTAAATGGTTCATCACTGACAGGGATCTTGCCGCAAAAGGTCATATAGCAAATGTTCAGGTACATTCCATTCCACCGCCTTGGCGACGGCTTTGCTGACCATACCCCCTAACTAGTGCGCAGAAGTGTGGTGTCCCATGACACCCGAGTTCTATGGTCAATACCTCCGGGAACAGTCTAGGAAGCGGATGTTGTTGTATTGCATGAATCCCAACAAGTTCCAGGCATGCCAATTCCTCATCAAGTATCACGAAGACAGAGGTGATAAGGTCATCGTATTTTCGGATAACGTCTATGCGTTAGAAGTAAGTAACCACCTGAAATTCTGAATTCCGCCCGTTGCTCATCTAGCAACTCAAGGCGTATGCAAGACGCCTCAACAAGTTGTACATCCATGGAGGGACAGGACAAGTAGAGCGTATGAGGATCTTGTCCCATTTTCAACACAGTCCGAAAGTCAACACTATATTCTTATCCAAAGTAAGCAGGTTAAGCCCTTGGGGGGTCAAACTTTACCTCATCTCTGCGTAAGGTTGGCGATACATCCATTGATTTACCTGAAGCAACTTGCCTCATCCAAATCTCGTCTCATTTCGGATCACGTCGACAAGAAGCACAGCGCTTGGGTAAGTTGTGGCTAACAGCTTATGCTTGCTATACATTCTCTAATCATTCCATTTAGGACGCATTCTCCGTGCCAAGCGGCGTAACGATGAAGGTTTTAATGCCTTTTTCTATTCCCTCGTGTCAAAAGATACCCAGGAAATGTACTACAGCACCAAACGTCAACAGTTCCTTATCGACCAAGGATATGCCTTTAAAGTGATTACTCATCTTGATGGTTTGAATGAGATGCCCGACCTCGTATACAAGACGAGAGATGACCAAATCGAACTCCTGCAATCCGTTTTGCTTGCCAACGATAACGAGGCGGAACTTGGCTCCGATATCCGCGCCTCAGAAGGCGACCTTGCTGGCACCGTTACCTCGAAAGACTTTGGGCCGACACGATTTTCGGCCGCACACAGGACAACTGGCTCCCTCAATGCTCTCAGCGGTGCACAGCACATGTCATATATTGAGCAAAATAAATCTGCGAACAAGAAGTTGGCGAGGGAGGCAGCACCACGGCACAAGCTTTTCGCCAAACGCGATAAAGACAAGGCGACGGCTCGGAAGGAGGCTCGGGGTCAAGGTTCATAGATGCAGGGTTGCAAGGTTACAAGGTTTTCGTGGGAGTTCAGACTGGCCCTTTCTGGTAGGATGTAGATTAGAATCAACCGTAGCATCCGTTTAATAATTTTTTTTATCAGAGCGGAACTATTAAATAAATCAAAAATGTATCAGCGGAACAGAAATTTTGCAAAGGAGATCCAAAGGCGGGTCAAAAATACGCGATGGCGTTCTTTGGGCTTTTCTGAACCGGGTGTCGTAAAACACAGCCACCTGACAGGCGGCAAAGAAGCGACAATCACGAAGGTTATTGAACAAACTTTATTGGACATATATTCGTTCGAACACGTTTGGAGAAAATCTCGTGTGCGGAGGCAAGCGGGATGGGGGGATGTATGGTTTTGAGGGCCAGACTTTTGGGTCGATCGGATTCCTAAACCGGAGAAAGGGCATGACCCCAGTAGCCGATGCGCACCGTCGGAGGTCCCCTTATATACTTGATTGCTAAATCCTGGGGTGTATCTTTCCTCCGCATTCCTGGCCTCTCGCGCTACGCCTCTCTCAAATGTCTTCTAAGCGTGGTCGCAAAAGAAACGATAACCTTCCTCCTAACCGTGCAAGGGACGTCCAACGGGCTTTCCGCGCTCGACGCGCAGCGCATTTGCAGGTACGTCTCGCCGCGTCGCAACAATGTGAAATTGTTTAAAATATCGACATGGTCTTTCCGCTTGCCACAGGCGTTGGAGCAGCGAGTCACCGAGCTTGAAGAGGAAAATAATTGCCTCCGGCACGCACTCAATCTCCCACCTTCAACTAGGCCGCCCTTAGGCAAGGGACCGACCGGGAAGGACAGACCTAAGGATTACGAACATACAGTGGCAAGCAGCTCCGCAAGCCAACCTCTTTCTTTTGCCCCTCCAAGTCGGGGGTCGTCCGCTGCAGAATCACCAGGCTCCCGGACTAGCTCCCATTCCCCCCACACCATTAGCGTTTCGATGTCCTCGCGCCCAATGCAACTCATCGAAAGCGGTTCACAGTGGAGCAACGATCTCTTGATGGGCGACAGTCATCCATCGGACGTTGCAGGTCCTACAAACTCTCCATACCAACTTACACCCATGACGGCCCCTTTACCGCTTAAGCCAATCTACCCCTCTTACACCAGCAGCTCCCTCCCCTCGTCTTCACGCAATTCTGTGTCCAGCGAAATATATATACCACATAATTCAGTATATTCGCATTCATCGGACCGTCCGCTGTCGCATAGCTATGGCGGCCAGGGTTTTACTTGGCGGAATCCTGAAATTCGTGAAGAACCTTCAAGACACTACTCCTACACGCCGTCCCCCTTTACGACGTACGACCATGCAAGTATGCATAGTCAAAGCCCCTCCCCCGGTGTCTCCACGATGCAGTCGCAGGGCCACCAACCACCGCAACACCAGCACCACCGCGAGTCCCCTATATCCTATGCCGCACCCCAGCGGCGCTGTGTGACCGATCCTCAAGGTTTTTCGATTGGCCAAGGTTTTTCCAACCTCTCCAATCCCTCCCAGGTCCAAACACACCAAACCCTTACCGCCCCCCACTGCGCTCGCCAAACAGAACTCATCCGACAGGATGATGATATTGGCCACTTGACTCCTCCCCCCAGAAGCCATCCCTATGGTCCAGACGGTCGTCTGAACCATCAGCCGTTACCATAATCATCTATCTCTCCCTGCTACCATTTTCGCGGTTGCCGATAGCGCACATATTTCTATTGGATTCAGATGCACCCTCATGTTTTGACTTCAGAAATTCTGTATCGCTAATGATCTCCACGATATTTAGGTTCGCATACCTATATACCTAGAAATGTACAGCAACTATATTACCTTACACGTTTAGCCTACATCTTTCCTATTCTTATCGTACATTCCCAATCATATCGATCAATGCGTTTTTAAGTTCGCACCTTTTCTAGTCTTTTGGCAGGTTGTTTCGGCTGGAGGGCCTTGGGCTCGTGGACTGGAGCGGATACACGCTCTTTCGGCACTGCCGGAGACTGGACAATAACATTCAAACAACGGCGACATTCAAACCATCACCTTCAGGTATATCAGTCCACGTGTACGGTTATTGACCGGAAGAAGCAAAGTTCTCATCAAATCATTCAACCACCGGAAACCTGGTAAGACAAGTCCTAGGGTGAAAGGATATCCTTAATATTAACTATCAGCAATCGGTATATTATAAAAGAACCTAGTGAACGTATCCTAGACAAGCTAAGGTATGCAAAAGCTGGAGTGGGAGAAAATAACTAAATATGAAGTTCAAGAGGGGTCGTCACCGTGAAGTTTGCCACCATTCTGTCGTGAGAATGGAAAACATCCATGAACCATCAGGTTGCTGGATTCAGATTACACCAGTCAACCCGGCCATCAAGACCATATTTGTTTTCCAACCATTCATTCGCTGCCTTGAAATGTCCATTTCCGATGAAACCGCGATTGGCGGAGAAGGGAGATGGATGCTAGATGAACGGCAACACATGTAAGTCCATGTGGCATCCGGACTTGGAAAATAGAGTGGACTCACGGCACTTGTCAAGATTAGGTGTTTCGTCTGATAGGAGCTTTGTTAAATTTTTTTATGTTTGAGCCGTTCATGAATCTTACCTTGCTAAGCTTGGCTACTCTTTTCGCTGCCCACGCTCCCCAAGCAAGGAAAACGACGCCTCGGCCAACGCCATTAGAATCGGAGTCTTCTGTGGTACCGTTTGAGAGATTGGCACCGCCGTATCTATCGACCACATCGACGACCTTATCAGTGAATTGTTCCCATCCTTTATTGGAGTGAGATCCAGCATCCCCAGCACGGACAGTGAGGCAGGTATTTAGCAACAAGACGCCATCGGCGGCCCAGGTGGTCAGATTGCTATTAGGGGGAAAGTAAGACAAACTCAACCTTAGAGGTTGACAGAAAAAGATCATCTCACCCGTGCTTGGGCGGCTCGAAGCCTGGGTACTCTGCCTTGAGTTCTAAGTAGATCTGTCAGCGTTGGGAGAATCAGGGGGTCAGTCGATGGGGTCAGAATTGGGGACAGTGACCGACATTTCTCAACGAAGGGGGAGGCGACACGCCAACGGGGACGGAGAAGCAGAGCCCTGAGAGGTCGGTGTTAATGAGACGACATGTGCAATTTGTTCTGGCGTACCGTGTGCTTGACCGTGTCCGTGATAGGGATCTGGAAGGAAAGCATATCAGTGGGGCTGAGGGTAAGATATAACCGCCGCGAATTCACCTTGGCCTATAATCACAACTTTGATCTTCCCGAGGGGGGTCTGTGACCAAGCGTATATATCCTTTGCTGGGTCAAGCTCAATGACTGATGGTTTTCTTGTTCTGTGGACCTGACATACCAGGCGGATAGATCTTGCAGCTTTTCGGTGTATCGTTTGGTCCTTTGACTCCTTGCTCCCAAAGGAAACGCTTCAGGGAGATGAAGTAGGGTTTCGTTATTTCGCTCTTCAAGAGTTTTAGCCTTTTTTTTTCCGCCAATCAGCAGGGTGACAGGGACACAACAGGTACATGACAAACCAGCTCTTTCCCATAGCTTCACACTCCAAACGTAACAGCTGCTTGTGCTCGTCCTCAAGTGACTCTACGAAGTCGGCCATAGAGAAAGGTATAGAATTAAGCTTCTGCAGCCCAGAAGTCTTGGCAGCTGAAACGGTGATCTTCTTGCTCGAAGAAGCGGCATCACTCTCTGATGTCGAGAGCTTGATCTTCTTGGCAGGCGCGTTGCTCTTCTTGCCACCGAAGAACATGTCCTCGATTGTACGCTGGCGTTTGTTAGAGGGTTTTGCTTGTTCTTGAGAAGAGCTAGGCGTTGTTTGGGAAGGCTGAGACGCGTTTTTCACATCATCCTCGACCGTCTTAGCCTTATAGTTGGGGTCGATATCCTCGAGAAAAACGGTGCCGGTAGGCCTCGTCTCATCTTCTGTAGGAGAGGACATCGAGAAATCTGCCTGCAGGCTGAAGAGTAGGAGCAAATAGAGGAGAGCCACGCGTCACAACGGATCTTCTGGCAAAGACGCGTCGTATTTAAGATGATATACTTATATGTACGTGTAGGAGCCGCACTAGGCTATTTATATCCATCCTCAGGATTTTGATTTTAATCACGTGTGCGTAATCTGCATGCAGGGATCTGGATCGACGAGAGGCCAGCACATTCTCATTCTTCCTGTGTGTAATTGAACAACACTCTCCTCTATCTCCCAAACCATACCCTTCCAAACTGCCTCGGTCACATTCCTCTCCCTCGCCACCCTCCAGGGAAGTCAATGGACGTGGCGAACTCTCACGCAGGCCAAACCAGAACGGACCCAGGTTTCGCCGGCGGTTGGGCTCGTCCAATGTAGGGGGAGGTAGCGTAGCAGAAAAGGCTGCGTTGGATTGGAGTACGAGCTACCAGGCAGGCTCTTCCAGGTTTGCCCAGGATTTTGTGTCAGCCAGCTACAGGGCTAATAGTCGTATTTTCAGTTCAGCCTCAAGTAGTTCTGACGATGAGACGGAGGATGAGATGTCAACTGCCTCGCGCGGCCGGTCGACTTCCTTAAAACCCGCTGTTAGTAGTAGCGTGAAGCCCAAGGATGGGACTCCGATACATCGTCGTGGATCTCAAGCAGGCTCATCAGGGGACTCTGCAGGTGGCAGCCCCAATCAGGTGGGAAATGGTGCTTCCTTCCCTCGGTCGTGGTCGCCTGCTTCCGTTCGACAACCCACTACTCTTCTCACTTCGAAGCCCCGTCGTCATGCTTCACCTATGAATGCCAGAGCCGCCAGGTACAAGGGCCTCTTTGAGCCTGTCACGATGTTCCCCGCTTCCGTGGATGTCAAGATTCGTGTACCTTTCACCACATGGATATACGCCTTCAGCGTCGATCTTCGCAAATTCGATGAGTCCTCCTTGCTTCTGGGCACGCTTCTCTACGCAGCCAACCATTTCCAATCATTTCCTGAGGCTGAATTTTTCCCGAGAACTTTATTTGATGTACGGTCTTGGCTGACCATTGGTGAGTACTCCATGTAGTCCGTGTTCAATTGACCATTAAGAAATATTTCAGAACTGTACTGTCTCTGTATTGCATCGTGCTTGTACTTTGTTTGGATTCACACCACATTGTCAAAGGATGTCGCACCAACTCCACCGACGCCGCAGGCAGCTAAAGATCCACCTCAAATTACTCGGCCTGCATCTCCGTTGGCTGCGACAAGACCCGCTTCACCACGTTTCATGGAGAACCGGGAAGTAAAGCGTGTCAATAGGGCTACGTTTGGTTATGTATGGATGTCGGTGCCCAAGAATTATCGGTACGTCCGTGTTACTCGACCCCATCCCTAACCCATTCTCATTTTCTACAGTGATTCTTCCGACGATGGCATATTCACTGGGCTGCTCCTCACGCCGTTGATAGCGATGGCAGTCTTGATTAATGCATCACGTTCCGTTACCCCTGATACCTCCAAAGCGGTGCTCCCTGCAGGTTGGATCATCGAAGCCCCAAAGGAACTTCATAATCTGCGTGGATCTTATACCGCTTCTCAGGCACTCCTCCTTTCTCGTTATTCCCTCGTCAATCTTAGCACGCTATGTTCAACCATCCTGTTGCTCCATCTTTGCGCGTCTTGGTGGTTTGAACGTCGTTACTCCAAATCCCTATACGCTAAAGAGGGGGAAAGAACATCTGTACCTCGAAGCGAGGGGTGGAGAGTTTGGTATTATACGCTTTTTACTATTGCCCTCACTGCTGCAACTGTCACGCTTAGAATGATTCTGAATCAACATCAAATTGGGATTTGGCAGCGTGAGTATCAAATAGTGCTTCTCACAACAGTTGACCCGACGACTAACCTTGATTGTAGACCTCACTATTTTCGAAACCGCAGTCGCGTCGTTCTTTTTTCAGTTTTGTTTGTATGTTGCGTTGCGCATGGCCCATAGGGGCTTCAGTCTCGGTGAACTTGGTGTAGTGTGCTTTGGTGGGACAGCGTTATGGTTAGAATTTCTGAATTTGACGATTGCCAGGGTGAGCTCCACTGATTGCTGTTATAATCGATAGCTGTTGACAGGAATAGCTTTGGCCGATTACGACACCTTTCATCCGGACGTACCGTCTTCCCACTCCTCTCCTCACATTCCAAGTTGCATTAGTAGCAGGTTCTCTTTTGACCGGATTCCTATTATCGCCGTTTCTCATACTATCTCGAAATTACGCGAAGCGCCCTGCACACCGATTCCGCTTACCTCAGGAGAATCAGGAGAAGGAACGCAATCGACGCTATGCTGCGTTAGGCTTCTATGTTGGGACTGTGGTTATCGTTGCTGGGATGATTGGTCTATGGACGAGATGGCTACTCGGAAACCGTGATCCGTGGCTTTGGGTCCTTTATCGGATCCTCGAGGGGCGAAAGAATTGGCACAGACCTGCGTTACTTGCGTATTGGGGGTTACTCGGATGTCTGAGTGTGGCCGGCTGGAATCGTCAATTGGCGAGATCACGGAAGCTCAGACCACGAAGTGTCACCTCCGAGTATACTCTAGGATCGATGTCACAAGACTTTGGTACTTCACAAACGAGTGAAGGCATGAATTCGACGACGCAGTCGCTGCAGTCTTCAGCAGGAGCTCTAGGCATGACTTTTCCAAATTTGCCTAATTTGCCAAGCCTCCCCAATGGTGTCAAGGTAGCTCATGTGGCGACAGACCTACTGGATGCTGCGAATAAACATGTGCCAACGTTGAAGTTGAATGCGCGGAGAAAGTTTTTTCATGGACTCGCAGTCATCATGTTCATCCCTGGTGTTGCAGTTGATGTGAGTTAAGTGACTGTTTTTAATTGTTACAAGAACTGATCATTTTCGATTGTGAAGCCGGCTTTCACACACCTATCGTTCAACGTTGCATTCGCACTGTTTATCTTTGCCGAGTACATCCGATACTTCGCGATATATCCTTTTGGCGTCACGATTCATCTCTTCATGAATGAATTTATGGACGACCGGGATGGCGGAACCGCCATCCTCAGCCATTTCTACCTATTAACGGGGTGCGCTGGTTCCTTATGGCTGGAGGGGTGAGTCTTAATCCAGACTGCCGTTAAAACTAGCCTTAACAAGTATTTCAGACCCACCCGTTTGTTGCAATATACTGGCATACTCGCTTTAGGCGTCGGTGACGCAGTTGTGAGTTGTCGTGGGAGGACTCTTGATGGAATTATATTGACATGAATCCACGATCATAGGCGTCTGTTGTAGGGAAGCGGATAGGTGTGCATCGGTGGTCTCCTACAACGTCGAAAACGTCAGAGGGGACGCTAGCTTTTGTAGTGTCAATCGTACTCTCCGCATGGTTCCTGCGTCTTGTGGGGTACGCAGAACCTTTCTCAGTATGTCGTAACTTCCTTTTAAACAGCAGATGGGTGAAACTGACTTAATACAGACAATGCGCTATTCTTTGGGAGTCGCTGTTTCTGCGCTGTTAGAGGCCTTGTCGGACCAGAACGATAACCTGACCTTGCCGTTATATATGTGGAGCGTACTAGTGCTTGTTGATCCTTGATTCTATAGACGTACATTATCTTAATTATTGGTATCCAACAGAGAAAGACTATTCTGTTACGCCAGGGTGAGCTTGCGTCGGCTCGTATCTGATGCGGCGTGCGTGATATGATGTTAAAGGAGACATGGGCGTTAGGTGGTACGTTGGAGGGAGGGAAGGTTGGAGCTGAGAACTCCATGGAGGACGGACGTCATGATGGGTGACGAGTCATATTCCCACTACATATGAAGGAGGACTTGATTATGATCAGTGGTAGTGCGCTGGTAGTACACCCTAGTCCCGAGGATGAAACGGCGAGCCAGGGTATGCGTCGTCGTGTAGAACAGCCCCCCAGCCTCAGGCTCGTAATGCGCGAGAAGCGCCGTGGACGGAAAGCCTCCGATGCCAATCAGAGTGACGTCATTGTTCCCAGTAGACGGAAATAGCCGTGGTGATGTTTGGTGTTGTGGTGTTGATACTGGGGTGGCATAGAGCAGATTGGATCCAATTGGGATCGACGAGCGACGAGTTGCAACCCAAGCCCATCTCTCTCCACCACCGCTTTCATCCCAGCCTATTTCGCTGGCCCAGTCCCTTCTCTACCTCGTACCTCCATCTTCACACCTCCCCTCAGGATCCTCCCCTTACCTTTCCCGGACCTTCCTCCAGAAGTGTCATTACCACAGAAGAATCACCTATTTTCCCTCAGCTTCGCATGCATGTTAGCTGATATATTGGGACCAACTTAGTGATACTACTTGTTTCACTCGTGCATTTAAAACTCGATCCTTTGTATCCACGAGCTTGCTATAGCACCCAATGCCCGAGCCGTCTCATACAGACTCCACCATCGCCCCCAAACCGCCTACGTACCTGTCTAATGGGGCATTTGCGCACAACGCGCTTCCTATGCCAGAGCCACGTTTACCTTCGACGGTATTCCTCAGACGACCTTCGCGGAAGCTTACCCGTCCGTCAACAGCACCCGCTATCGAAGATGTTATGTTACTCCCGTCTAGAGGTTCGGGGCTGGCGCGAGGAATAATGGAGAACGACGTTCCAGTTGATTCCGATGGCGTTAGTTATCCTCTGCGAATTAATGGCCTAGTAGAACCTTCGAACGTGATTTCAACACGAGTTGAGGACGAATTGGTCAACCTGGCTTCTTCAGGACTTCATCTTGGTACGTAAATTCCTGTTAATGAATCCTCGATAGTTCATAGCGTCTCACCTATTTCATTTTACCTCGTAGGTCCATTACCATCGCCGTTCTCTGCGTCGCAGGCCTCATCTCCGCAAAATACAAGTGCTGAAACGCGATACGCAACCGATACCATGGACTTGGACTGGCCAACCTTCATACATGCATATGCGAACGGACGTTGGGACCCCCATCGAACGCCGCACCGCCCAAAGTCACCTCTCCAATTCATTGAGCTTCCCAGGATTTCGACTTTGGATTTTCCAAAACTCGATGATGCCGAAATTGTATCGCCGCCGGCGGAGCAACTCGACGGACCTATTACCAACGTTTCGTCTCCTTCGCCCGCCACGGAAATACCCCCTTCCCCACCTAGTGGCGTGGAGAAGACCGAACCACACCAGGCATCCGCCCAGCCTCCCCCCTCCAGTAACCCGACTTCTCCAGGATCGCAATTTGTGCAGAGACCCATGTTCTTGGGGCTCTCCAACTCATCTGCTTCCCTCAAATTCCACAACCTTCGAAATTCGATGCCCTTGAGCCTCCCTCTGCCCTCGCACCGTCTCCGTAACTCATTTTCGAATGTTATATCAACACAAGGCGACAGTGTTTCAACGACCACGCCGGCCGCAAATGCAGACTTACAGACTACTGTAGCCACAATGCGGTGGGCTGCTGCGAGGGTCGATATTTCACCGTTGGCACTTCCTTCACCTGAACATGAACTGGCCGATCCGATGAGAGGAGTCACTGCTGCTATTCCAGGTGCCCATCCTATGGAAAGCTATCCTGATTATCCTATCACGCCAGGCGGGACACGTCGGAGTCGGTTGACAGAGTTCTGGGAGGGTACAACAGATATTGAAGACGATAAGAGTCAGAAGCGGAGTTCTTATACCGGAGGCCTTCGTCAAGAATTCGAGAACGACCAGCTGTCACAATTGGTCCAGACGACGGCTCCAGCGATAAATGTTGGAGAGAGCAATGGCCTGTCTCCGGTACGACGAAAGTCCAACCTCAGTCTTCTTACGTCTGCACCACCTGCAACAGCTCCGCCGGGGGACGCGTACCATGCATCGGATATTGTCCAGGATGATTATTTTGGCGACGTTGCGTTTGAATTGACTACGACAGCGGCGTCGGGCACGCCGGTGACGGCAACTACAGAAACCGGTGAAGATAGCAATAGCCAGTCACTTTCGCAAAATCCTATCTTTATTCGACGCGAGGGAACGCCTCTACCTGACCTTGGAACTGTTTCCGTGCCAGTGGTCTCGAAAAGGATTTGCTTGACGAGGCAAATATCCTCACCGTTGCCTGCTGCCCTACCATCCAAGGAGTCTCGCATGTTCGGTGGTCGCATAGTTTCGGATGCTCCACAATCTACGAAAGTCCATCGGCTGTCAAAAGAAGAACAATTGTTCGATGAGTTGCAATATCTTGTTCCTCCTGATCCGCCTGATGAACTCGAGAGGAGGAGAGCACTGTACAAGTAAGTCATCTATCTTTTCCCCTTCGATCTGCAACGCGACCTAACATATTAACCCGCAAGGTATAATATTTTGAATACTGGTCCAGACATGAATTTTGATCGGATAGCACATCTTGCGAAACTGGTTTTCAACACAAAAGGGGTAGTGATTTCTCTGATTGATGCTGGTGAAATGTAAGTTTGCCGAGGCTACTCAAGGTATCAGCGTGCTGACATTTTCCGAAGCTGGTACAAATCAGAATGTGAGTTTCCGACAGACTGAATTACGGCCCTTCACTCAAGAATCCTCGTTCTACAAGGGGGATTGAAAGTCACGAATTTTCTGCGTTCGATGTCATTCTGCGGGCACACCATTCTGCAGCGGTAAGTCCAGGGTTTCGGTTCAAGAACATATCTGACAGCCCTTGTAGTGGTGACGAACCCATGGTAGTGATGGATACCCTTGCGGACTGGCGGTTCGCACATCATGTAAGCTATCGGATTCATTCCATTTTTCTTGCATTTGATGCTAACCATTTGAAACAGCCACAGGTAATCGGGGGTCAACGGATACGATTCTATGCAGGTGCACCACTGCGGACTCAAGATGGGTTCAACGTTGGGACGTAAGTCGCTTGGCATTGTTTGCACGCATTGTCGCTTAACGAACGTGATCCAGTCTGGCTCTCGTAGATGATACTCCTCGGGATGAATTTTCTCCCCGTCAAAGACACACCCTCAAGGAATTCGCAGTTCGTTCTTTACTTCGCTTTTCTTACCTCAGTCACTGAAATCATTGTTATATAGGCCATTGTGATGCGTGAAATGGAACTTTGGCGTGATAAGGTACACGACTTATCCTACTGGAGGGGCAGAAATAGCGCAAACTGACATTACATCATGTTAGATCCAACTACGTATACGAGACCGGATCCAAAACTCGGTAAGCTCGGAACTTCGAATGCGGTGCTGACGGTTAGCGGACTCATAATTCATTCATTCCACAGATGGAACAATTCACCCGAGAATGCTTAGAAATCGACGAAGAGTCCCCCACGCGAGAGCGTAGCGATTCCGTTGGCGGTTCTTCCATGGACAGGGTATACGATCGCGCCGCCAAACTGGTGAAACGCACTCTTGATGTGGAAGGTGTGATTGTCATGGACGTGTCACACTGCGAAGTCCTGGAGACAATGAGTGCTGAGGCTAACGTTTCGGTAACGATGCACTTTGGGGAGCCTGGTGCGGAGTTGAAGAAGCAGAAGTTGACGACGGAAGAATATCACCGACTCAATGTATTTTTTTCGAAATATCCAGAGGGGAAGATTTCAGAGGGGATTATTCCTGCATGTTTCCGGCCATTTTTGCCTACTCATATTCAATATGCTCTGAGTAAGCACAATTTTCGCTTTGTGGTTCTATGCTGACGCAAATGTTTAGCTGTACCAATATACAATATCGACAAACAATTATTCGCGCTAATATGCGCATATAATGCATCTGACCATATAAAGCGCTTCGTATGTACTCCTCTCGACGCTCGAAGTTTTGTAATTTACATGCCGTATAGCTTGAAGGTCATGAATTGTCCTACCTTCGTGCGATTGGTAATGTGCTGTTTCGCTGTCAGGACTACTACTAATGTTCTCGCAGGCGTAATTATTCTTTCCGCTGTACTCAAACGCCGGATGATACTGGCGGACAAAGCAAAGAGTCTTTTCATTTCCAAGTACGCATGGTTAGGATATGTATTCCAGATCATGTACTAACTTCATTTAAATAGCATCTCGCATGAGCTTCGCACGCCACTACACGGGGTCAGTCATGTCTTTTTCTCCCTGTCCTACTCTATTCTAATTTTTACCCTAGATCTTGGCTGCCGCTGAGCTTCTGGGGGACACCCCCTTGAATCCATCACAACTGTCCTATCTCCAGACCGTTCAAGCATGCGGAACATCACTCGTGGAAACTGTCAATCACGTCCTCGATTTCACTAAATTAAGTGGGAATGCCAAATCCGGTGGCGTCGAGCACATCATCGTGCCGTCTAGGTGGGTAGCGCAGAAAAGCTCATACACATATCTAACTAGCATTCTTGACACTAGAGTGGACCTCATGCAACTTGTTGAAGAAGCTGTCGATGGCTGTTGGGTGGGGCACCGGGCTCGGACTGCTATCATGGGTGATTCAGGTATCGGAAGCGTGTATTCACCACCCAAGGAGGAAAATGGCGAATCACCCGTCGTGACAAGGCGGAGGCACGTTGAGACCGTCATTGATATTGGATATAGGAGAGAGGTGGGTGACAAAAGCACGTCTCCGTATGTCGAGATCTGAATCATGTTACAGGGTTGGACGTTGAGATGCGAGAAAGGGGGCATCCGTCGCGTTCTGATGAATTTGTTCGGTAATAGTCTCAAGTTTACTGCGGTGAGCCTTTTTCTGTATGCATTAAACCGCGCACATATTCATCGAACTCTGATCAGGATGGACACATTCATGTCTTGCTGCATCAGCTACCGAGGTCTGAGGATGACCCGCCCAATAGGGTCAAGGTCGAACTAGTTGTTCTAGATTCTGGCAAGGTTTGCAGCGACATTTCGCGTTTATTTTTGACATTACTGACGCAGTGTTTCTTCATGAATAGGGCATCAGCCAGAACTTCTTGAAGGTCAGCCCAGCCCCGCACCTCACTACGTCATACCTCTCATCTGACCATGCTATTCTAGAACCAACTATTCCATCCTTTCTCACAAGAGAACCCACTCCAAACCGGGACGGGTCTCGGTTTGGCCATTGTCAGTTCAATCGTTACATCAGAGGTCGTCGGCGGCAAAGTGGATGTCTGGAGCCAAGAAGGCATAGGCACTGAGATCAAAGTGACCTTCAACGCTGAAGTAGATGACGATGAATTCGACGAGAGCGAGCCTGGAGTCAACAATATGGAGCCCCTCAAAACTGAGGATGGTGATCTTCCAACGGTATCACTGGTTAGCTTCGATGTCCCGCACCGAGGAACGCAGTTGCTTGACAGAGTTTTGCGCTCCTATTTGGAAGAGTGGTGGCACTTCAATGTCGTTACAGGCATCGGGAACGGTGACATTATCATCCTCAACGACGAGGTTTCGCCGGTAATCCGCGCGACGGAGTCCCATGACATCCATCGCCCGTTTATCATTCTCTCAAGTGCGCGGGGAAGTCCATCTGTCATGCAAGTGGCTACTGAGCATGAACGTATTGGGGGATTTTGCCGTATTGTCTACAAACCTGGAGGACCAACACGGCTCCGTGCGACTCTCAAACTCGCTGTGCATGCCATAACCATCGGCTCTGCGACAATGGATCATGGTACATCGTCCGATGACTTTCCCGGAATGGATGAGGGAGGCAGAATGCCCCGGCGCAATTCGGAGGATATCCACCATGGTAGACGTCCGCCTATGGCACCCAGATCAACAAGTGCATTCCCAGCGTTACCGACCGTCCCTTCGTTGGATGAGATCTCAGAAAGTGGATCAACTTGCGCGGAATCTATACCACCATTATCCCTCTCTCCTCGGAACGACGCGGAAAATGTCATAGCACCCGACACCACCGAGTGCATTCAGGAACCGATACCGGAAAAGTTTCATCCGACGGTGGATTTGTCAGACCCACTGGAAAATCCAGAGAGAAGAAAACCAATTCTTGAGATCACGACAGAAACACTACGGAATGAAGAGTGTCCCCTCAATCTTGAACATTCAATGACCGAGATCACTCCCAGATCTGCGATCACGGACACTGTCGTTCCTGACATTTCAAGTCTAGCAACAACAGCCTTCGAGCCCTCGAGCCCCGCCGCCGAAAACGCGGGGCCAGCGCCAGAAAGCTCAAAGACTTTGTGGAATGGCAATGGCGTTAGTCCTCGATCAGGGTCCAGCCTTCCAGATTCTCCGACATTCGCAGTTATCCCTGTTGGTGAATCGGGGAGCTTATTGAAGTCGTCCATCCGGACAGAACCGAACCACGATGACAAGAGGTTCCGTGTCCTCGTCGTGGAGGATAACGGTGTCCTGCGCAACCTACTGTAAGTTACTTGTCACTTTGTATGTGATATTTGATTAAGGAAATGTTCAGGACTAAGTGGCTGTCCAACAAAGGGTATGATTTCCGTCATGCGGTAGATGGACAAGCAGGCGTCTCCGTATATAGCGAGGAAGGTCCTTTCGAGTATGTCGCTCCTGGAATCTAAGAAAGCTCCGTCTCATTCTGTTCTAGCGTTGTCCTGCTAGACTTATCCATGCCCGTCCTTGATGGTGAGACATCTTCTATGTCATTTTAACTTCGTGCATTGATAGTTCTTCGGCGGTATCTAGGAATCTCCGCGACCGCCATGATTCGAAAAATCGAGAAGCAGGAGCCTGACAGACGTCATACTCGAATTCTCGCGCTCACCGGGATGTCATCTTTGGAAGACAAACGGCGGGCATTCGAGGCAGGGGTCGATGGATAGTAGGCCATAACATATCTCCACCTTGGATGGTTGTCTAACCAGCATTCTTTAGTCTCATAAAACCCGTGGCATTCAAAATCTTGGATGAGATGTTCCGAAAAATGGGCCTCATATGAACACGCACCAGAAAGAAGACAGTCACACCCCCTTCTCACACATCTCACTCCACCATCCTTAGCTTATCGATCTTCTGTTCCACGACTCGGACATCAACATTCTTCAACCATTCACGCTTCACACGTATAGCTTCTTTACCTTTGATACGGCGCCACAACCCCAACGAATCTTGCTATCCTTCGCTATCATTCAATGACCCCTGTCATACATATAACTTGACAAGCCACACATACCTTCCTCCGCCGGATCGGCCTTATGCTCCTCAACGCTCAACCGTCATGTCATACCCTGGACTTTCCCCGCCGACAGTTCGTTAATATTTTATATCATATCATGCCCGTCACTCTCCTCTCTTGACATCAAACTATCATCAGTCTTCTCTCTTGTTTATATACGTTCGTCTTGTTTGTTTACTTCTTTTCGTTGCCTTAGTCAACAGATTCGACTCAACCGATGGTACACCGCTTAATAATGATATCCCGGCCCACCCTTGTAACTTTACCACCCAAGTTTCTTCCCTTTCCTCTTTTTCGTCTTGTTTCTTAGTCCCAAAGTTCTCTTCGCACGTACACAGTCACTGACAAGAATTTGTAGCAAAAGCACTCGTCCCCTCGTTTTTATACGTACCCAAGCATAGATATTCTATTTACCAATCCCCGAAATCGAACCAAATACTCCTGTGGAAACACCCTTATCAATCAAATTTTTGGATGACTCTCGTGATAGCATTGGTCAAACGAACTCTTAAACTTTCAATTTACTTATTGAAATGTTACATGCGAAAATGGTGGCGCTATGGCAACAAGGTGAAATAGCAACAGAATGTAAATAGTGACAAGGATATATACGAGATTCGACTGAGCAGCAGAACTGCTCTTTTGGTGGGAGCACAAACGAAATCGAGGACCTACAAATACAGGTTGTTTGGATTCTGGTTCAAGACGCCACCCCTTGAGCAGAGGAAGGGGTGTAAAGAGACGATGGAGGCTAGGGATGGGTCAGACCGTCTCAGTTCAATAATCTTCCCGCTCTCTCGAGGGGCTGGTCTCGCGACCCTGTGCCTGGTCGTGGTGCTTCTTGAGAAGACGGTCCAAAGCCTCCTTCTGGCCGACCGCAAGTTCGCCAGACTGGATACCAGAGTGGTAGATACGGAGGAGGGAGTCCACGTCGTCCATCGACTGCGTCCGCACATCGGCGAGCTCCTTGATCTTGGCAGTAGCATCCTTGATCTGTTGAAACCAACGACTGAGCTGCTATCCTTGTTTGGTTTTTACTAGTGGAGACGGCGTACCTCGTCGTCTGTCAATTGCAGGCCGAGCTGTTCAACACGAGACTTGACGGCATTCCATCCGGTGAGACGGTGACTGCATGGGATAATTAATATTATGCACTACACGCTTAAATGTGTAAGATGCGCACCCGATAGAGACGTAGCGAGTAAGACCGAAATCCTCAGGCTTGAGGATCTCATAGGTACTGGGATTGTTGAGGATGGCCTTGGCATGAATACCAGCCTTGTGGGTGAAAGCGCAGTAGCCGCTGAAAAATGTGCATCAGTATCCATATTCGCGAACAACGATGAGATGAGTTAAGAGAAAAGGCTAAGTTTGAGATGAAAAAAATGGTAAGTTAGATGAGACACATACGTGATAGGATTCATGAAAGGAACGTTAACCTCGACGGCCTCAGCTACGAGGTTCTCAATCTCTCGAAGCATCTTCAAGTTATACTTGGACTTGACGTATTCTGGGTTGGCGGCGTACAGGCATGCAACGAGGCCACCAAGAGGGGTGATACCAACACGCTCACCAATACCGAGAATGGCTGTAATATATATGAGAAAAGGAGCTACTTTCAGAGAGATGATAATGTCACTTACATGTGTCGATGTGTGTAGCACCGGCCTCGAGAGCAGTGTAAGCGTTAGCAATGGCTAAAATCCGTCAGCAGCGCGATCATGATCAGCTCAAAAACCGTTGACATACCCATTCCAGTGTCATTGTGAAGATGGACCTCAATATCGCATCCAACGACTCCCCTCAATGTCCTGACAAGGTCGTATACTTGTCTGGGGTTGGCGCAACCGACGGTATCAGCAATACCAACCCTATTCACACCGATCTTGTCGACAATTTGATAGATAGATAACAAGTCAACAAGATCGGAGCGGAAGGAATCTTCAGAGGAGAAGCGGACTTCAATACCCTTGGACTTGACAAATTCAATGACCTCAATAGCGGTCTTGGTGATGTAGGCCATATCCTTGCCATGTGAGAATTCACGGAGGAATGATGATGTGCCAATCACGACGTCAACACCATCGACACCTATAAACAGAACCAGCCATCAGCTTGATAAGATCTGTCATTGGAAAAAAAAAAGCGTACCAGTCTCAACGGCGATACGAGCATCGTCCATGTGGCAACGGATATGTGTGAGGATCTTGGACTTCAAACCGAGCTTGCAGATAGCCTCACAGTCGAGCCTTGACTGTTCAGAGGCTGCAGGGGAGGTGAGCTCGATGTACTCAACACCAAACGCATCGAGAGCCTTGGCGATAGCAATTTTGGTCTTGGTATCGAAGAAGGCATTGGCGAACTGTTCTCCCTCTGCGATACCCCATTGCTTATAGTCAGGCGGGTGTGTTACATAGAAGCACAATAAACCAACCTCGGAGAGTAGACTCGATGATGTTGAAATTGGAGATGTTGGAAAGGAAATCAGCAGCTCGTGGTGCGTAGGGGTTCCGACGCTGCTGCTCGAGTTGAGCACGATTGGAGGAAGAAGTACCGCGCTTTTGAACGCCAGTAGAAAGAGGGACAGCGACCATATTTTCAGGATCGGTGCTGAGGGCGTCGCCGTTCTGGTGGGGGCACATTTTGAGAGGTAAAAATGAGGAGATACATCGTTGATATGTTATATGTAACTCTACTTTTCATATAATGAGTCACATTGTCAATAAATATCACGTGGAGTCACTGCTCGGCCGAATTTATAAGCGCTCATTGGCTAAGCCGATGCCTAGAACCTTAGATGGTCTTCGGCAAAAATTCTACATAGCGATTCCATGGAACTTACTTTCAATATTTCAGCAATAACAAGCGTCTTGTTCCTTTCCATTCGGTACGATTGTCATACATCGTTCCTGAATACGTGTAATTCAGCTGGCCATAAACCAGGATTCCATGTAAATTGGGTGATATCATAAAAGAACATTCCTACTATGCTGACCGTAAACATTTATTACATAGCCGGGTCTTCGAAATCTCCTTAAGCTTTCGGGCATTTTATTGAGTTGTTCGCCCGAGGATGGTGCATGATCAGTGCGTTCACTTCTCGCCCATTGAAGGGCCTGTCATTTCTGCCATTTGGAGTAGCGTCGCTTGTTGTGATGTAAGATGCTGCACTTCTCTTTGCTTCTCCCGCTTGAGGGTTGCCTAAGCGAAAATATTCATGGAGGTATCGCCATTTGTATGGGTGTTTCGAAATTTGACTTTGCGGGGCTTGGTGGGTTCCATAGGGAACTTGGAAGGGGAAACAAACGAAGACATCAACGATCTTTCGAGGGTGTCTACAGCAGGGTGTCGCACGACAAGGATAATGGGTGTTACGGTGGCAATGGTGGTAAATATCTGGGGCGGGGAGGATACGGGAAGATTTTGAGGATAGTCGAATAAATACGCGCCAGATAGTATAATAATCAGCAGAACGGGTGAACCTCCATCTTAAGTATTCGACGGTGGGTCATCCGGGGCTCGTAGGGCCTTGCTGAACATGTGAAGGACTGGGAGGATCTAGTTGGAACTCAGCATATGTCGCGAGGGTGATTCTATCCCGTCACACACACCTGAAGAAAATAGGACCAGGGTCGAGTCCGATATGCTATAGAACACGTTTCTCACACCGCGTGTCGATGTGCACCTTTTCGCAATTGAGGTCGCAGTATGGCATGGCGCAGCGCTTGCACTTATAAGTGCCCCAGTAGCTGCAGACGGAACACAACATGCGTGGGGGATACGTTGGTGGAGGCGCGACTGCGGTCAAGTAGTTCGGAGTATTTGCCGGCAATGAAACTAGACCCTGAAGAATTGGGTGCTGATCAGCTAACTTCAGAATACGCGAGGTTAGTCGGACTCACAGATTCGTCAATGAGGGTGGCAAGATTCTTTTTGTACAGCAAAGCCGTACGAACGTTCATCGTTGACTTTTTCCTAAGGGCAGCGGGCGATGTACCAGGAATGACGAGGTTTGTCCGTTTGTCCGAAATGGTCTGTCGAGCACGTCCATGTTTACTTCCGCCACCATCGCCGCCTTCGTCGTCGGAAATGGATGCTACGTTAGCTTCGGAGTAGTTAGACCTCTGCAGATGGTTGTCAGTATTGCGTTGAGACCGGGTGGAAACGTGAAACCCACCTCCAATTCATCAAGATGTCGCCTAGTCCTCTTTGCAATGACCTCCGGTGTCAAGGCCTGATTTGTGAGATTAACCTGACGAGCGACTGTAAGTAGAATTCGGGTCAGTGGTCAGTCTATGGACGGGTGGGATTATGAGGACATACGCTGCTGCCTGCTCCTCTTTGGAGGCATACTATATGAATTTGTTGGACTGTGGAGACGGGCGCTTTGCAATTTACACAGCAAGCACGCAATCGTGATCGCTGCTTTCCGGAGTTAATACCTTCACAGAGAATACTCGTCCCATCCAACCTCACACCATTCCCGCTTCCCTCACCACCACTGTTGGCACGAATATTCGCTCTCTGACGTGAGGCTCTATCCGTTTTGCTGACATTTAATAATCAGTCTAATTTTGCTGCCTTTTGTCCATCATCCGAAGAACTTGTACTTGACCTCATTTTCGCACAAGGCCAAGCCGACGTGATAACATGGCCACCAATGCTCAGCCAGAAAAGCTCACCGCTGTACAACATGATCTTCCAACCCCTGAACCAGAATCACCCTTCCGGTCGCGCAAGCCCTATCGTTTTTCCACCCTCTGTGCCACTGTTGAAAATCCCGACATGAAAGACCAATATGGAAGCTCCTCAGTACCCATATATCAGACCTCAACTTTCAAAGGTGTAGCAGGCGAATACGATTACAGTCGCAGTGGAAACCCTACGAGAAGCCATCTCGGTAAGTGCGAGCGTTTATCCAGTGTGATTAGATGATTTAATTACACGCGCGTCGCTTAGAACATCACATCGCAAAAATCTCTTCGGCCGCTCATGCATTTGCGGTGTCCTCTGGAATGGCCGCTCTCGATGTTATTCTTCGACTGCTCAAGCCTGGAGATGAGGTTATTGCTGGTGATGATCTTTACGGTGGTACCAATCGTCTCCTGGGATACATCAAGACCCATGTTGGTGTTACAGTCCATCATGTTGACACTACCGATCCAGCTTCACTGCACCCCTATATCAACCCCGACAAGACCGCTATGGTTCTTCTCGAGAGCCCGACCAACCCCTTGCTCAAAATTGCGGACCTTGCAACAATCAGCAAGGACGTCAAGGAACGCGCGCCGAACGCAGTCATTGTTGTCGACAACACCATGATGAGTCCATATCTACAGAGGCCATTGGAGCACGGCGCAGATATTGTATATGACAGTGCAACAAAGTACTTGAGCGGTCATCACGACCTCATGTCTGGTGTTGTGACCTGCAACCGGGACGATCTCGCCAAGGTGGGTACTCCCTAGCGAACAATGTATTGTTGCTAATGTGATGTACTTTAGCAAATTGCCTTCACAATCAATGCTGTCGGAAATGCGCTTACACCTATAGATAGCTTCTTACTCCTCCGTGGTATTAAAACACTCGCAATACGCATGGACCGTCAACAAACTACTGCCCACATCGTCGCCGACTACCTGCACTCGCTCGGCTTCCGTACACACTATCCCGGTCTACCTGGGCATCCTGGAAAAGACATCCATGCCCGCATCGCAGACGGCAATGGCGCTGTCCTGAGCTTCGAAACTGGTAGTAAAACACTGAGCGAAAAGATCGTAGCAGGGACACGCCTGTGGGGCATTAGCGTCAGTTTCGGCTGCGTCAATAGCTTGATCAGTATGCCCTGTGTCATGTCGTGAGTAACCTACCCCCTCTTCACCAACTCCATGAAGACACTCGTCATTAACCAACTGACAATGGAATCCAGGCACGCCTCGATAGATGCAGCGACACGAGCCGCTCGCGGCCTTCCGGAGGACCTCATCCGGTTGTGTGTTGGTATCGAGGACCCCCATGACCTCTTGGATGATTTGGAACGTTCGCTCCTTGGTGCTGGTGCGATCGAATTTGATGAAGTCCAGAACAAGTATGTGCGAGTTGTGGACCCTGAGGGGACAGATGCTATCTCTAGGGCTGTTCAGAAGCTTGCAGTTGGGAAGGAACTTGGATATGATGCAGGGGAGTGGGTTGTGAGCGCACCTGGAAAGGTGATTCTGTTTGGTGAACACGCTGTAGTCCATGGTGTCGTAAGTGTTTCTGATCTTCTTTGCCCATTGAAAGCCGCACCGTCGTGCCTTCGACAAATGTGGTTCTGGAGGGGGTCCCACCGGCAGTTTTCCCCCGAATCTCGCCAAGACAGTTTTCGTATGCTGACTCCCCTTACTCCAGACCGCCATCGCAGCCTCTGTCGATCTCCGGTGCTATGGCCTTACGAGTCCTCGCAATGATCATCGCCTTTCTGTTCACTTCCATGACATCGATAATTTCTACCTCGAATGGAACATCGACAGCCTACCCTGGGATGCAGTTACACCAGTCCCTGCGGGGGAGGAACACCCGGCAGATCTAGATCAACGACTTATCGACGCCTTGCTCCAAGGACCTTTAAGCCAAATCTCTGATGCACAGAAAAGTGCTCGAGTTGCTAGTTTGGCATTCCTCTACCTGTACATGATTCTCAGCAAGAGCGAGGAGCGGTAAGTCCATCGTCCACCTCCAGATCTCCTAGACACCGCGGGGCTAAGATAATGATTTTTTCCTTCCTCCCTCTCCACCACGTTCTCCCGCTTCTTCCCGCCCTGTTCTCTTGTGGGATGGGAACCAAATAGACCATCGTTCAATTTTAGTGCTCGTGCGACACTTCCAGTCGGCGCAGGTCTAGGCTCCTCAGCATCCTTCTCTGCTTGCGCAGCCACCGCAATCCTCCTCCTGCACGGACGCATCAGTATCCCCAAGCTCCCGGTACCAACAGATCCCGCCACAGGACACATCCACGTTTCCCACCAAGGCCGCCGGGCCCTTCCATCACCAATTGCGGAAGAGGTGAATCGATGGGCGTTCGTATCGGAGAAGATCTTACACGGGAACCCAAGTGGTGTTGACAATAGTGTTGCTGTGTATGGTGGTGCGCTGGCATATACCCGACCTGGCTTCACAAGGAAGAGCGGGATGGAGGCTATTCAGGGGTAGGTGTAGTGCCTAGTTTCATTTTCCTTCATGGACGTGGGAGCTTACGAATATTTCATCGCGCTTGCAGATTCAAATCGCTCAAGTTCCTGCTTACGAACTCGAAGGTTCCCCGAGATACCAAGAAACTAGTCGCGGGTGTTGGTGAAAAAAAGACGAACGTGGGTTATTTCCTAACCGCTCCTCGTTCATTTCGGTTGATTGGAGTAATAACACTGGGGTTATTACATGGTTTCTAGGAACCTGAACTCGTAAATAGTATCCTTGACACCATCCAGAGTATCAGTGATGAAGCAAAGAGGGCATTGGCGGATCCAGAACTACCTCGTGAATCGTTGCTTCAGGCTTTGTCGGTACGTGTTTTCGTCACTGTTGCATCTCGTTCCTAGCCCCGGTTGCTCACTCCTCGGTGTAATCGTTTGTGTGAACTTTGTTCAGGTACTTATCGTTGAAAATCACGGTCACCTCGTGACATTGGGTGTGTCACATCCGTCGCTGGAGGCTATCCGCACCCGGACGGCTGAGCCTTATGGACTAAGCACTAAGTTGACTGGTGCCGGTGGTGGTGGTTGCGCTGTTACCCTTATTCCAGATGGTGCGTACCATTTACACATATCCATCTACCTTCTATCTCATCAATCTTATATTGTATGGAAAGACTTTAAACCCGAACACCTGCAGAATCTCGTGGACGATTTGATCCGCGAGAACTACGAACCTTACATCACCTCTGTCGGCGGTAGTGGGTTGGGAATCCTATCACCTTACCCTGAACACCGAAACCGCGGTGCTGCTTCAGCGACACATGAACACACCCAGGCTGAAGGCCAAGTTACACCGCCCGAAACCCCCGCGCCAGAGTACCAGATACAGTTGGGCGATAAAGCAAAGGCGTTGCGGGTGCCATTTGAGACCACTTCCTTTGAAGGATTGACAGAGTGGGCAAGCGGACTTGGGAAGTGGCTGTATGTGTAGTTGAACCCGTAATCTATAATAGTGCCGCTGATGTGTGATAAAAATGGATCCTGTACTATTGCCATTCACTGTGTTCATTGTATTGATCTAATGTAGTGTTTTGTTGATCGCTTTACTTTGTAATATACGTTTCGAATGACAATGTTAGACCCTATCTCCGTGTGTAGGCGAGATGCGTGATCTTGTCAAATTGTCTCGGATCTCGGGTCGCACTGAAGCCAATCAAGAGGCTCCTAGTTCTCCTTAGGTATGTTTTCTATCATCCCTGTCATTTTTCTTTAGTCAACGTTTCGATTCTCTCTACCAAGACGAACCAACCCCTCGAATTAAAGGTGTGCATGACGTCATTATAAATGGAACGGGAGGATGACTCACGCCGAGAAACCCTGCCGCCACAAAGCAGCAGATTAGTGGGACACAGGCTCGATGATGATAGCGACGCGAAAGCTATGCATTGTATAAGTATCTGAAAAATACAGACTAAAAAAATTACGGTCTAAGTAATAAGCAAAGAGACCCACATCTACGAGCTCATACCAGCTACCAGTAGCGCAGAGGCGGAAACTACTTACGTGGAATTAACAGAATAATGAGAAAAGTGGGGGCTCGGATGCGGGTATAATGTGTCAATGAATCACAAAGAATGCACGCACCTGACAATAGTTTGTCAGCTATTGTGCAAGCAGCCGTAATCCTACCTCTGAATAACAGAACATGATCCAGAGAATGCGGAGGCACTGCATATCGGCGTTGCAACAGAATCCTCGTGACTTGCTCACATTCCCCCGCATAATTAGCGCGCCAAGGTCTAAATGTTTAACCGTCAGTTACTCCTGTCACCAAAACCTGCTCTGTTGTGTCAGGAATTTTGGGACACCACCGAGCTTCTATTTGGGATTTGCTCAACACCTCGCAAATCTCAGGGTCAACTGCGCTTCAGACGTTTCGGTGCTAGTCTTGCGGCTACTGGCGGCAACTGATTATCCGAGGAGGTCCCAGAACACAATGCCGCATGCGTCTTTCCGCCATTCACCCACCGAGGCCGAATCTGCCTGGTTAGCACACATCAGAACACACCCTATTACAACCATACTCGAAGTCCCGCGGTCTATGTCTACGTGATTGTATGAACCAGCTAGGCTGTTCACGAAAGAGATCTCGGAGGTCACCATTAGCAGGTTTCAACATCATTCTGGTTACGGGCCCTGGCTCGTCATCGTCCACCGCCGAAGTACGTTGAATCCGCATATAGTTACATCTTACCTGTCTCTACAAGCAATGCGCCTGAAGGCTGACCATTCCGTTTGGCGGAGGCATCACTTGAAGGATTGACAGAGCCTCTGCGTCAGCCCTCCAACAAGAATGTTGACATTATTTGGCAGGTTATGGTGGTTACCAGGCTGTGGTGTCGGCGAGGCTTTATACCCGACCGCAAATAATTCTTATTTCGCGCATTTGGTCCGTCCTCGCGCGCCGCTCGTGAGACATGACATTTTTCACCATGCAGAATCCTTTTCAATGAGTTTGGCCGCCTTGAGGCTCTCATCGCTTTCATAAACGAGGAGACCTTCACGAATGCCTACTATCTGATTTTTGATTGGCATGAAGTTTTGACATCTCAAATCTCAGCAAGGTTCTCGTCGATTGAAGCTGTGCAGGTTCACCGTATAAATCACCTCAGTTAGCACGACGGGCGTCGAATAGGCGGGTCACCCGGGCGGTAGCTGTGCGGATCATGAAACCCATGTTCTATGCAGAGGTGTGAGATCACAGAGACACTGAATCTGGGAATTTGGGCTATTGCTATCCAAGTATCTCTTGATCGTGTCAGGTCGACAAAGAGGCGCCACAACTGGGTCAATTTCAAGATTTCTATACCTCATGTCCGCAAGGCATCCACATACGCATTTTGCGCTTCGAATATTGTATGTTCAGTCGTCTACGGTGCATTATCCGATTTCTGCCCTCCGGATATCTGAGTGGTCTTGTTTTTAGAACATATGAAGTGGATCTAGACCGTACCGTAGTTGTGAGTCGCGATCGGGACCCGCTCAACCTGTTCAATAATGACTATAGAGGTATCGGACGTGTCCTCTCAAATGGTTGGCTATTCTAGCTCCCATGGTCAAATGTTACTCTAATGCACTTAGCATGATGTGCTCAGAGTTGTCCTATATTCTGTTCATTGGCCCCATGCAGGCGTCAGGATGTGAAGAGGGGTGTGGGACACGAGACATGACTATAGGTAGAGGCCCAGCGGGGATGACGGGTGTCACCTCGTGTGAGATGTCTGGTTTTTGTGACTTGAACTCTTCCGACTCGGAGTGAGGAGTTCTTCATCCATTTTCGAGCTCCATTATTGAATTGAATTAGGATGAGTTCGTGACTCCAGCTGGTTCGTCGACATCAAGATGCGTATCAAACCACGTCTTGAAATCGGTTGGCTGTGCGTCTACTTATGGAGACGGCCCTGGTCGTCGGATCAGGAGAGCGGATCAAGCTGTTTTCGCATTGCTCTCGTTTTCTCAGGCTCCTGAGGCGCTAGGATCTACTGGACCCGTCTCCGCCTCTTTCTCCACCGTAAGCCATAATCTCTGCACCTGTCAGAGATCATGTCCGGTGTTTCCGAGATGAAGCTAGGCGTCCTAGAGCGCTACACCTTTATTTCATTAATTATTGTTCTAGTCCTACTCTGCCAACTCTTGAGTTGGCCATGGAAATCATATTACCGCGGGAACTTGTGCAGACATCCGATTTCATCTCCTAACGCCACACACGCTTGTGCTCAGACTTCAGGGAATAATGCATAGCAAGCCTGAATGTCTACTACACCTGGATATGTACCATACGGTATCATGCCTTCGGGAGACGTACTATTATCATCTCCAAGGGGTGCAGACAGTTAGCTTCGTCTCTGGCCTCCTGAGCTCTTCACGAATTTCATCGGGCTAACCAACGACCCCATGAAGATGTTCACAGTCTGGACTGCAAACCCTCTGACGACTGAAAGTTCTGATCCGCGACCCGGAAGTGCTTCTCCCCGTATCTCAGTCATCTGCGGATGGCAACCTGACTCACTATCCCGCAATAGGTTGTATCGTGTACGTGGTCCCAACGAATCACGAATCGGAGCTCAGCGTTCAATCTCAATCCTCCTTCACTGGATCGTCTTCACACACACATCGCGGATCTGGGCACCAGCGCGTGGTCATAGGAAGATCCTGTTGTCCTGCTGGGTTGTCCCTTCTGCGGAATCCTCAGGCACACTCTGGCGTAGTGAGGATTTAGACTGTTGATACCTGGTTGGAATTGTTGGTTGCGTGTTCGATAACTCCACCTTACGAATATGGTGGAAATCTACCCCAGAACCACTCGCTCAAATAGTACCTCTATTCGTGGTCCCTAGCGTACTGTCATTGCTGGCGATCCTATGTGTACATTTTCGAGGACGCTGGCTCTGGCGTGCTGATGTAGTGGAAATGTGTCGACATTCAGATTCACGTCTTCTGCGCCATGAGGAACAAAGGTCCGGTACATTCACAGTAGCTCCCTTCCACCATTGAATGGTCCGTGTGGCAGACCAGCTGAGCCCCCGAGTCAGGATTTTATAGACAATAAGCAAAATAGTGAGTCGCAATATAACCCATTCGGAGACACGCTTTTCGTGTAACTTTGTTGTTATCTGTGCTCGAACGTGCATTGAGTCAAGTTTATGCATCAGGTAAACTCTCAGAGTTTGTCGTCGACAAGGTGTCATACTTTCTTGAGGTTACGGATAGAGTTGAAGCTTCGGAAACCGTGCTGATTATGCGACGATCGTCTGCTCGTATTGCTGATTTATATTCGTCGCAGGATGTCACGGCAAATCCAATCCACTTGACACAAGGAGTCGCAAAGAATGGATTCCGTAAATGGCACACAGGGTTTGAAGACGTGAAATAATAGATTAAACGGCACACCAGCCGATACAAATATATACACGTGTTGGGAAGCATAATTGAGTATGTAAAATTATAGTGTAAATAGTACCACAACATTTGATAATAGTAAATATTCCTTTGAACCCAACATGTTCATCAGGTGCGATTTTGGAGAAAGGGGAAAGAAGTAGGACCAAGTTCTATGCTACACTGTGTTGACTTCTAAGAGCCAGAAATAGATGCGAATGGAAAATGTCAGGTGCGCCATCCTTCAGTACTCACTCTGAGTCGCAGTCCGAGTCGGAGTCAACCTCCTCGGGCGCCTCGCTGGGTCTCAAGGTCAGGGTGAGGGTGCGCTTGACCTCATCATGTTCGTGGCCAAAGTAACGAGGAGACTCGAAACTCCATCTGAGGAAGATGTGTAAGTACTTGTTTGCTCTTTGTGAAGTGAGATAACGTACTCCACATTTCCAATTATCCAGTTACCCATGGCTTCGACGACCCGTGAAGCATCCCCACCGACAGTTGCCCGCAGCTCGTCCCGCGCGGACAGGTAATCGTCCACAAACTGTTGGCAGTGGACACCGACGACATCACATGCCTCTTGAAGGCTAATGTTTCGATCATTCATGAGGACGGTGACAACATTATTGCCAGATTGTCCCTTCGATTGTTCAACGTTGTAAGAGTAGACGTCCTGAGGTTCCGTAAGTATGGGTACTATTAATGAAAGTTTTGGTAGAAGACTCACGTTAGCCCAGCAGACATGGTCACATGCAGCCCAGTAAGCCTTCATGAAGGTAGGGTTCTTGTACATCTCATCCGGGAGATCAACGCCGAGGGCACACTCAATGAGAGAGAAGCACAAGAGGACGGCGCTGTTATTCCGTCGAAGTGGAATGAACTCTTCTGTGGAAAGCACCTCTCCTGCCTCTCGAAGTTCGGCTTCCCTAACCACACATCGCGTGTAGTCTTCACAGAGCTTGATAAAGCGCTGTAGGTTGTTGGAGCCAGCGAGTCGGACGAGGCGTGCACGGAATCTATAATTGTGTGAGTCCCCGAAGCAGGCTCTAAAGTATGACAGTCGGCTCACTCTCTCGTGATTCTCGCGACTACAGATTGGTCGTCCGAGTCGGGATTTCTCATAGCCTCGGCGAAGCTAAAGCAAGTATTCCTGGCGTCTTTGCCGGTTTGCTCATCGCTAATCTCGTCGACGACGAACAGGACATTGACCTGATCGAAGTAGAATAATTAATCATTGTTCGGTGAGCAATAAAAAAACTCAAGCTTACGAAGTCACATGTCGTTCTAAATTGTTCGTACCCAGTGTAGCAGTAAGCATGAGAGCAGAGGAGTTCGTTCAGTCCTTGGACGAAATCGGCACGCTTTCGGTTGGCAAAGATGTGGAACGAATTAATCCAAGCACGGGAATCTGCCCCTGCCTCTCGGTAGTAGGGGTTGGTACCGTCCTTGAGGGGACAGCCGGTGAGGAGGTCTGGGAGAATGAATTGCTGAAGGCCAGACATGTCGAGTGTGTGATGAATGCGGAGAAAGTGACTGAGAAGAGGAGGTAGTTGTTTGGAATGTTAGACCGACAGAGAGACGTTCCTCGTCTTTATATCTATACAAGAGCGCCCGGGTGGCCCTCTGGGATCACTTGCCGATTTGGTTGGAGGCTGACCTGGCATACAGTGAGATTCGGTGCGCAGAGAATAGGCATTGCGGTTTAGAAGATTTGGATCTAAGGGTGGCCGTTTAAAATTAGCAGACTACCTGAACCGCACATTCCTATGGCCTAAGAACGGTAGTTTCATACCGATAATTGAACTAAGATAGATCTCATCAGCGAATGGACCGGTAATAAGGGGCAGGCAGCGGGTCAGAATGGGGATCAGGAAACATCTGGGAAGGCGTCAAGAGGCACCACAACCTGGATGACGCAGGATTATTGTCCGGCTCAGCTAGTTCCAGGGGTAGATTCCGTGTTTTGTTTATTCCATGCGGCCTCCGAACTCACAGGGAGAGCCCTCCGGTTTGTCACCCGCTCATGACCGGTTTATTTTCAGCAATGACTCCCCCAATTAGCATTGGCTTGGTCCCTCTCAATCTTGAACCACGTTCTTTTTGAAAGAAGATCAGGATTATGAGGTTAATCGAAATCTAATCACCTCTTTATCCTCCCTTATCCCAAGGTTAAGAGAGAAACAACGGTATAATATCCCTTGAGCAATTGTTTCATGGTGAAGAGATAGGGAAAGGTTTGATGTCGGCGGGGTGCATAGCCCATGATTCCGGGTTAATCGGCGGGACCATCGCTGGTGAGCGCTTGAGGAATAGTAGATACGTTTTTGGTGGGAACTTTGGTCACATATCAGATTGTCGATATAGACAAACTACGCTGCAAACCGAGCGGTGATTCTGTATGCTCTGCATCATATTCTAGCGCGGCATTCACACGTGTCTAGCGTAATGAAAACATGGAGAAATGGAACATATGTCCCGGTTATCAGACGTTATTATGGGTTGGGGCGGTTCCAATTGCGGTGACGCTCACATAGGTGTACGAGTGCCCACAATCCTACATATCTCACTCCACAAGGCTTGAAAGATGTTCGTCTGCACACGATCCAAACAACTGACTTTCTGCTGTGTCAATTGAAACCTTTTCGAAGTCCCTCCGCGGTCATAGGAATGCAGAAGTACAGAAGCACCCTCTTGTAAACTGTCTGAGGCTAAGGGAGAGTGCGAGGTCTCTGACAGTAGAGACGGGCCACGGTCCTCTTCTTCCCAAATCTCCGATGTACATGTGAGAATCCGCCGGTCTGGATTGCGGGTTCCAAGGAATTTACGGTTCGGAGGTCGGGAAGTTTCACATCCCATGACTCATATCAAGTACCCACCCAGTATTATCCTTCGATTAGTCTAGCTCGTCCATGTCAGGATCAAATACCAAATAGAACATACGGTAATACACAGTCGGAGGTGCTCGCCTTAAGATAGTAGGTGGAGAATCGAAACTACCAAAACAGATGAGTAAGGGTAAATACCGGTATTTGGTTTGGGGATCTGGCGGCAGGCTCCGAAGGTGACCGTAATGTCAGAAAGTGTTTAGTTCGCAGTCCGACATGGGAAGCGGGGTTGTTCATCGTTGGATCGCGTGGGTCGCAATTGATGCGGTACGGAAGGAGAGGAAGGAGCTCCGGTGATGATCTCAGCCGGGGCTCGTGCTAAGGGAGCAGCCCGGCGTTCAAAAGATAGTCTCCGCCATGATTGCGCCTCTAAAAACGCCAACCCAACAACAATGATCTTCGCGAGTGCTGATGTCGGGCTCTCCGGACGGAGATTACATCAGTACAGATAATCCTGTGCCCGGGTCGTAAGGACTTACAAGCGCTCGACACATTGTATTTGTGCCATCGTAACCCTGAAGGCTCCGGGCGTCATGACGAAACATACCTGCGCGATGATAGTTTTACGGTATTTTACAGTACCTTGACATTGTTTGTATCCTCAGGAACAGTTGTAAGCCATGCCATACCCCTTGCCCTATGATCCAAGGGCGGTTCAGGCGCTCGCACCTGAATTTACCTTGCTTGTTCGGCTGCGTGAGATCGGGCAGGATACCGGTAGACTCAACAATGACTCAACAATGCCCAACGTTCAACACTCGTTTACTGTCGAATTCTTACGTAGTGAATAATACAAAAGGCGTCCCCTTCGCATAGATCGTATCTCTTCATGACTCAGATGCCGAGCCCAGCGTATGGTGGTAGACGCTAGTTCTAAAATCTTAGAGACATCAAGTACAGTCAAGTGGTCAGTCTCGGGCGCTACAGTCGAACTTCCTATACCTCATCATTTCGATGTTGCAATATCCTGGCCGGAAATATCTCTCAAAACCCGAGATACATCGGGCAGGTCCCGAAAATGCTTGGAACCGTGCACTCCAATGTACTCTGTTCCAGAGGCACTTGGATTATTTTTCCTGATGGAAAGATGAATCTGGTAGATGCTAGCATGTGAAGGACACCCGTCAGCTTCCATCTCATCCATCCATCTGTCAAGTAACGGCGCTGCATGTACCGACTTGAGGGGATACCAGCCCCAGCACCCCCGGGATGCGAGCCCAAGACCTGGCGGCTTAGCTTTTCGGGGTTTAGATGGAGGGATGGGTGGGCAACGAGGCATGCCGGTGATCGAGCGTGATCTCTCGTGGGTGGCAAAGTAACACTTGTACACGAGAGGTCATCTGTAATAAGGTTTGCATTACCACTATCGTGTTCTAAGCGATTCTGCCTGCTCCTGGGGTCAGCACCGCAGGTGATAGAATGGGTACAATGAGCCGGAGGTGATAGCAACGGAAGTACATGGGGTGTTGCGGAAACTAGAAGTTCTTGTGCCATTTCTAGACTTCATGTCCAAGCAGATCTTAGCGGGTGGGCCCGTTACGCACTCTTGGATATATTAGTCGATGCAGGAGAGCTTGATCGCGAGGTTTTATGAAATGGTGCAGGTTCTTCCGGGCCTCATGAAGAGCGATGGCCAGGGGCTGGGCGAGATAGGCGAGAAGCTAAAGATGATTTTGGCTCGCGTTCCCGCAGGCACAAGTCAGTAAATTGAGTCATGAGAAGATTCAAACTGGAGATAATGAGGCATATGTCCCGCAGCCATGGATGCCTCGGCATCTTGTTTTTTAGGTTGGCGAAGTTTGTGACCTGGAGCCAAAGCTTCAAAGTGGGGGATTGCAAATTCCGAGGAATGGCTTTAGCCGAATAATGTTCAATACAAATTATACAATCGGTGTAGTGGAGGCAAGGCTGACGAGCAAAGGAAAAGTGACACAAGAACCACAGACTTGGAGTAAAGCAGGTCATGAGGACGGACGAGCGAGGGCACGAGCGAGGCAAGAGGATCAGAAGCATATACGATAGCTGGCGTATCGACCGCTGGTTTCGCTTGGTCTTGTAATCTTGACCACCTGGCCTCGCCGCAAACCATAATACCGCGCCACTGGATCCGCTAATTGAATGCGCGGCAACTGAGTCTCTTTGAGGCGGCTGAGGCGCACGTAAGAGACAGGTCCATAGACATGTCAATAAAATGAAGTAACGCACTATTTTTCAAGTAGGTTCTTTTTCTCTTCTGGTGTCAAGACCTCGTGCCGTGGTACCAAGGTATGGTGGACGATGTTAACCAAAAGGTCAGCTTCCGAGAACTCTTCCAGTCGATATTGTGCAGACATCGCAACTATAACCTGTAAAGGTATCATGATTCGCGTTTTGTGGTGGATCACGAAGCCGATAATCTTCTCACTTTGCGGGCTGACGGTGTCATATTTCCAGGGAAAACGATGATGCCTCGTTGGATTGACTTTTCCTCAAGAATACCAAGTAGCCTGAATTTCATGAACGGCGTTCATTGGTCCGAGTGAGAGACTCACTTTCGCATTGTTTTGACTCCTACACTTTTCTCCTCTGTAAAGTAGACGAAGATCTGATCGGTCGGGTTCGTTCGAGAGGTTGTGTAGAAATTGAGTTGATTGCGACTTCCGTGCCAGAACACAATTAGGTGTATATGAGGGGGCGCAGGATCATCAACTTACTCTACTGTGCCGCTATTGTTTGCGTAGAGATCGCGAAAACGTTGTAGATCCATATTAATTTCGTCGTCCGACACCAAGAATCCCTGGAAGGCACGCGTTCAGTGCTCAGTCGAAACCTCGAAGGTGAGCGACCAACTCTATCTCGGACAAGTTCATGGATTGTCCTATTGACCTTCCATAGCTTCGCGGTCTCGTCGACGTCGCTCATGGCTGAGAGTGGGTTGCAGGCTTTGTGAAGGATGAAGTCAGAAAAGTTCTGGAACAATTCAAACTCCGATCACTCTTGCCTGGACCATTACAATCATACAGCTTCTATGCCGCCGCACCCAACTTCGTCCAATGGCCAGCCCATGCAGACTACTGTTGCGCTCAGCAATTCAATGATGGTATGAATATATCGGCTGGGCGAGCCCGAAACGTTGATTTACGATTATTAGAGCAAATACAAACCCGCCAAGATATTCAAGAATATTGTAGACCCGCCAGCGGCTGGAACGCCTGCTCAACGAACAAACAACGGACCGAGACATATCACGGGTATCACATTCGACGACAGAGGTGATACTCTTGTAACAAGTGCAGAGGACGAAACTTTCCGTCTTTGGAGTTGCAAAACCGGCAAGCAAGTTCTTTGTTGTGGCTTCGAAGGGCTACACTCATGGCAATTCCAGGGCTATTAAGACGTTACACTCGAAGAAATATGGCGTAGACCTCCCTAGGTTTACACACAAAAACACTGCCATTCTCCATGCATCAACAAAGGAGGACGACTCAATTCGTTACCACTCACTTCACGACAACAAATATCTACATTATTTCAGGGGTCACAAGGGCAGAGTTATTTCGTTGGAGATGTCGCCAATTGACGATGGTTTCATGTCTGGATCTATGGACAAGACGGTGAGGCTATGGGACTTGCGATCACCATTATGTCGAGGGCTTCTGGCATTGCCTTCATCACCTGTGGTTGCCTACGACTCAAGTGGGCTCGTCTTTGCGGTCGCGGTCAACCACTACTCTCGCATACTCCTCTACGACCAAGCGAACTTTGACAAAGCACCATTCCTAACCATCACCCTCGAAGATCCAACACTTGCACACATAAGTTACCCGCCTCGGCCAATCTACATAACGTCCCTCGCCTTCTCTTCCAGTGGGAAGTACATCCTCGTTGGCTGTTCGGGAGATGCGCACTACATTTTGGACGCGTTCGAAGGACACCTACTCGCTAAATTGGAGGGGCAGGCTGGTTTGGAGCGTAGAAGCATGAGTTCTCCGCCGAGTATCGAGCCAACGAAGGGAAGCAGTGGTGAAGAAGTTAGCTGGACGCCTGATAGCAAATACGTGATTGGTGGTAGCTTGGATGGGAGGGTTCTGATCTGGGACGTGCAGAATCTGCCCCAGCGCACGGGACCTGTGGATCTGAAGGCACACCCCCATAGAATACACCCTATGGTTGGGTTGGATGGGCACCCTGGACCCTCGAGATGCGTTCAGTTCAATCCAAGATACAATATGATGGTCAGTGCAGGAGCTGAGCTGGTACGTGGTTTATCCCGGTTTTATCTTCGCGGCGTTTCTAACAGAAGGTTACAGGCATTCTGGCTGCCAGATTATAGCCAGGACACGGAAGAGATAGCGCGGGATTTGCTAAAGAAGAAGGGATCAGCATGAGGATTCGAGAATGCGGATGCTTGGGCGTGTTATTACTTATCTCTGTACTGTGTATAATCGACATATTTCTGGCACGCGAGAGGATTGAACGTAGGATGCGGTCATGTGATTTTATGACACTGGATCATGTGCGTGGAAATGAGTGGACGTGGCAGCCAGCGCTCAGACACATACCCACCCTTTCCTCCACGGTTTCTTCTCATCTTCAGTTTTTTCTTTCGGTCAATCATGCGTCTCACCTCTCTTTTCTCTGCTGCTCTGTCTGTCGCTGCTCTCGTTTCGTCCGCCATCGCAGGTACGCGAAATCCCTATCCTCAGACATAAACTGAAATTGACTAATACCGCGCGGAATAGCTGAAGTTGTCCGAGTTGAGGAGCCATCCGAGCCCGAAATTTCCGTAACTGCCGCTTTTCCGGAAACAAACCCATTTAACCGTACGTCTTGTTCTTTTCTCGCAACTATGCCTGCTCCAGTTCCTAACTTGTCGGCATGTCCGGTGTGATCTACAATGCGCGTGCGTACACAATGCAGAAATCGTAAACGGGGAGAAAAACTCGATCACGCTCACTATTGAGAACAAGTCAGATCGGAACGTAACACTGCTCGGAATCGGTGGTTCACTGCATTTCCCAGACACAAATGAACTGATTAAGAATGTGCGTGGAGTTCGTCATGAATGAGTGGTGAAGAACGTGTTTTAATAATGTTTGATTGTTTTTTTGTGTTTAATAGCTTACGGCTGCGACCTATGGTTTCCCTCTTATTGAGGGTGTCAAGCTCAATCTCCCCTACATCTTCCACAGCGAGTAAGTTCTTGAAAGCCGATTTTGACTGCCGATCCTTGCTAACCAGTTCGCTCATAGATTCAAGGTAAAATTCATCTACCTCCGCGTACTTGACTATTTTTAATTCGACGTATCCGATCAGACTGGTGATGCGCGTCTGAACCTGTGGTTGGAACATTCGTATGAGGTTCGTTCGGCTTTCTACCCTCACGATGACGCTTGGAATGACTCATCTCTATCAGGATCAAAAGTATCGCGTTTCCGCCTATGACTCTATCGTGACTATCGTTGAACCTGAGATCTCCTGGTTGGATTGGAGGATGTATGTCCTGCTTACTATGCATCCGTGATCGTATTATTAACCTGTGCTATTCAGGTGGTCGACTTATTTGGTCGTCGCGGGTCTCCTCGGTGGTCTCTCTTACTTTGCCTACCTTACCTTTGTTCCTCAACCCAAGAAACGCACCAAAAGGCCGGCCCCGATCGTCAGCGCTCCTGTAGGCGCTGTCACTGCCACTGGCGCGGGTGGATACCAAGAGGAGTGGATTCCTGAGCACCATCTCCGCAAGGGTAAGAAGTCCAAGCAGACCGGTGCTCTTTCTGGCACCAGTGCTGATGAACTGAGCGGTGCTGAGGCAAGCGGCGCCGAGGGTCGGAAGAGGAAGGGACGCAAGTAGACGCGATCGGGCGTTGGCATGATCTGATATCTAATGCTGGGTTGGAGGTAATTAATTAACTTTCCGTGGATGTTGGATGTGCATTGGAATAGGGTTTGGTGATTATTTATACCTTTCGCACTATCGTTTACGTACTCCGAGGATATACAAGCTGCTCTGAGGTTAGCAAAAAAAAAGGAAACAATCAGGGCTATTAGTATCCTTCTAATCATAGGGTCTTGCTGTAATATTTACACAACACATGAGTAATCCCTAGGTGCGAGCGGTAATTCGAGCGGTAATTTGCAGGCTAACGGTGTTCAAGTTGTGATATTGTAAGGTGTGAAATCTATTTCAGTATCGGCGGTTGCACTCAGAATAAACTGAGCGGCGCATATTCTAGTTCACAGAAAATGAGCTTTCTGACAGCATTCAGCAGTTCAGTAACACCCTCAGGCAGTGCAGGGTAATCACTTGGTGGTAT
Organism: Macrolepiota fuliginosa MF-IS2; assembly: GCA_015584085.1. NCBI lineage: Eukaryota > Fungi > Basidiomycota > Agaricomycetes > Agaricales > Agaricaceae > Macrolepiota > Macrolepiota fuliginosa. The sequence goes on along the minus strand of MU151061.1, from coordinate 114,171 downwards.
TCCGGTGAAGGAGGCTGAGGGCTTTGTATCACGTAGGGAATCATAAAGGCATCTTATTCTGGTGTTGGTTGTCGTAAAAAGGAGCACGTGCAGAAAAATACGGCTGGCCAAGAGTAGAAGGCAGTGTCAACGACAATCAGTGGGAAAATATAGAATCGCTTGCGAACACAAGTATCCGGAGATTAGTATTGACTCATGCTCAGCTGACCTACTGCTCTATAGATTCCTACTTATAGTAATACTGTTCGACGTTGTCGTCAGTTCTAGGAGACTGAGAGTGATTGATACAGATGAAGCTGTTGCAAGTGATGGTTACAGAGTCGGCCACACCGAATTGCGATGACTGAGAGTGTTGTGCTGTGACGTGCCCAGTACAGGGCGCTGGGGTACATTGAAGGCACCCTTATCCCATAGCCAAGGGAACGATGCACAAGGGTACAAATGACAAGAGTACAAACGTACGTGCTACGACAAGGGACAGCTTGAAGTCGGACAATGTGTGATAAGATGTGAACGAGCTTGACGTGATTCGTGATTCGGGGAGGGCGGTGATGGAATTGTTTGGCAGTGCTTGGCTATGTAGCCTTAATAGAGGATTGATATTGACGTGCTGTCCCTTCGCTCCCTCGCCTTCGTCCTGTCTTTCCGCCTTTCCTCCATACCTGTATATAACCAACAGCCCACATGGCCACAAATGCTGCGTCCAGAGTACGTCCTCCGTTTATGCCCCAGTTAAAGACCCCGCACACTTCCCCGCATTTCCTGCGCATCCCGGGGTCCTGTCCTTTTCATATGAACAATGAGTTTTGACCATTTCCATAGGCCGCACAAGCCCAGTTTTTAAGGGAGTACAAGCTGGTCGTTGTCGGTGGAGGTGGTGAGTCGGATTCGTATCCATCGTCTGGGAAATTTTTGATTCTAACTTTGTGACTACTAAGGTGTTGGAAAGTCTGCATTGACGATCCAGTTTATCCAAAGCCATTTTGTTGACGAATATGACCCAACCATTGAAGGTAAATTTTAGGCGCCACTTTCCCCCCACCCTGCACATGCTTACACTCTTCTTTCACAGACTCATATAGAAAACAATGCGTGATTGACGAAGAGGTTGCTCTCCTCGACGTTCTTGATACCGCTGGCCAGGAAGAATACGGGTAAGTTTTCGATTTTGTTCACGTTGAATCGTCCCTAGTCTCTTTCGTGCAACTGCGATCGCGTTATTTCCTTGCCTCGTGTTTCGCGTGTCTCCCTCAATTCGCTTTGCCTTTTTGATGATCTATACTTCCACGAGGCGAACTCTGCCATCACAATTGAATTCTGAGCCCTTACTAAACCGACTTCTCTTTAGCGCCATGCGGGAGCAGTACATGCGTACTGGAGAAGGCTTCCTCCTCGTTTATAGCATCACCTCACGTAATTCATTTGAGGAAATCAGCACCTTCCACCAACAAATCCTCCGAGTCAAGGACCAAGATTCCTTCCCCGTCATTGTTGTTGCAAATAAGTGCGATTTAGAATATGAGCGTCAGGTTGGCATGAACGGTACGTAACCACACGTCCCTTTTCACGCTATTATCGTTGACGTGGTTTATCGCAGAGGGCCGTGACCTTGCAAGACACTTTGGATGCAAGTTTATTGAAACCTCGGCCAAGCAGCGGATCAATGTTGATGAAGCATTCACCAATCTTGTGCGCGAAATCCGGAAATATAACAAAGTCAGCCACCTTATTCTCCTTGATGAGTTTTCCCGATCTGACTCTCGGCGTTTTCTAGGACCAACAAACAGGTCGTCCTCTTGGCAATGGCGGTGCCTCTGGGGGCTATGGTGGAAAAGACCATCATGATGACGGGGGTGCGGGATGCTGCAGCGGTTGCGTTATTCTGTAGAGCGTTTCACATTTCATCTGATCGCGTCTCCTTCCACCCCTTCGTCGTATGCCCTCTTCGCCCTTTCAGTATCTTCCTTGATACCTTGCTTAATCTCGGATTACCTCGGTTCTCACCATCCATTTCCTTTTTATTGGAATTCATGAAGGAAGACTCATTCAGTCGGATTATTCAGAGATTTTTGTATATTAGTTAGACACCAGGAAATTACTACCGTCGTTCCGCTGCCTTGCATGCGGCCTGCTTGAAGTCTAACATTCATGTCTTCTTGGGCGACAAATGGAAGTACATAAATATATCTCTGACACAGCAGGGATCTAGAAGTGGCGCTTTTCCTAATCACATTCCAGCTGTTTCCTCCTCATCGGCTAACCAAGGCACACATTATGAGCACAAGAAAAAACCCTACATCCGACGCGGCTCACCTCGTGCAGTTGGCTCAATGAATTCATCGTTCGTTACTCCAATGGAATCGATCCCTAGTTCGTAGCGTCCGGCCGCACCGCTATTTCCGCCAAGCAAAGAGATTCCGATACTACGGATTTTTTCCCTGTACATCTCGATTTGTGCGTCTGACACTTCTCCCGAATTCGTGCGGACGAAGTTATCAAATGGAATCTATGTTCAGAGCAGAATAATGGAACCCCCAAGTGCCAAGATGTCAGGAGGAACGGTGAGGGTTGTGATTAGCCTTGTATAGGTATAAGGGAAGCCAGTAGAGCTTTTTATGACGCACATAGATGTCTTCCCAAGTACCATCCCGCCGCTTAAAGTACAGCCTATGTTGCCACAAGTCGGTTGAAATAGGGCCGTCGGTTTGAATATTGCAGAAGTACGAGTTGTGCGTTGAGGGATCGCCGCCTAGACGGAGCCGCAATGCGAGGTAGCGGTGATTCGAGACGTCTTCTGTCAGTTCCCCGAACAATGATGATCGTTTCTGCCCAACCCAAACGGAATTAATGATAGTAATAACGGACGTTGAGTTAAGAATGAGAGATTTTATAGATTCAATCCCGGGTTCGGAGGAAGGGAGCTAGCATACGTACTTTATTCCGGAACCCAGCATACCCTCCCCTTAGCCTCCCCTCCAATCCGTGTTTAACACCCAACCGCATATCACCCCAAAACACACCCGTCGGCGTAGCTTGTCCTCCGATTGACGCATTATTATCCTTATCCTTCGCAATATTCTGGTCGAGCTCTAGATGCACTGTTGACGTTCCGCCGATGTCAGCGTCACACCCTGTCGCAAATGCGTTCAATTCTTCTTGGGAATTGAACGTGAATAGTGTTCGGGGGACGCGTGAGGGTATTTCTGCGCCCCTCATGAGTAGCACTGACAAAACATTTGTTGAGTGATATTTTTGTGGGTTATTAATGAGGTGCGTACTGCGCGCTGCATTGTCCCGCAGGACCTGAGCGGATCTGTTGAGGTACTGCCCTAGGTGGGACATGGTGGATGTCAACAAGTAGTGTTGCACGCGAAGTGCGGGGAACGGGAATGTTGCCGCGCATTGACGTCAGTCTCTACCGCGGGAATTGCAGTTTTGATTAAGTAACTACACAAGCCAAGCGAAGAATCGGAGAGCTTATTGCCCCCTCTTAACACAAGTTTTACGGGCCGAAAAAAAAAGTCCCTTCCCCGTATTTAACACATAAAACAATCATTTCGCGAGTCCAGCTACACAGAATCCGGAATGTCCACTTATACAAAATCATGAAACAGCCTAATTGACTAAATAACTCAGAAGGCCCGTGGTACAGGCGTCACAGGAGGCCGATATAAACCGGGAGTAATGCTACTGGCAGAAGCACCGCGGGAGAGTAACAAAGGTCGGTAATTAGGTGAGTGGGGAGGTGAATAGCTAGGTGGCGGCGGGCTTGGAGATTGTGGCGAGGTGACAGGGCTCGAACTCGAACTAGACAACAATAAGGGTCGAAGGGGGGCAGGGCTGGGGAACGTTGATGCCACAGCGCTCAAAGCGGGCTGGTTGAGCGCAGGCTGATCCTCAGACCACGACTGTGACCCCCGGTGCGACATCTGTTCTTCGCTCAACGCTGAGGGAGGGCGAGTGAGTTGTTGAGTTGCAGATGGTACCACAGCAGTCCACACGCCTTCCAGAGTAATAATGGAAGATCCAGACGACGTCACTGGGCTTGAATTTGTGCTCAAAGCGCTCAACGATGAAGGGGAAACGTTACGGCGTGGGGGAGCGGGGAGACTTCTCATTGAAGTATCCAAGCTCAATTGACTTTGTTGACTTTGCCTCCCCATAACCAGAGGTTTCTGAGCGGCGGGAAGAGGCATGGCAAGCATTTTCTGGAGTTCGTCGACTGGCGTAATGGGGCGACCGAGGGACGGGATGCTGTTGTCACTTGTGTTTCTTTCATGGTATAAGGGCAACAGACTCCTATCGGAAGCCTGGGACGGCGACTTGCTTGAGTGCCCTAGGGTTGGAGTCTGGTAGAGGGGCACGGGGAATCGATACTGGTCAACCTGGGCTTGAAAAGTTGTTCTCCGAAACCCATCATAAGGCCCGTCTTTATCGAGGAAGTAGCCAGTCGGTCCAAAGCTGTCCATGGTCTTGCGAGTGCTGTTGGCGGATGAACGACCGTCGAAAACAGGGCCGAGAACACGGAAGGTATTGTAGAGTAATAAGACATTAACAACACCTGTAGGGCATTAGTCGAACTCTACAGTAATGTTAGAATCAGCGGCTTACCAAGGAGGAACCAACAAACATAAGCAAAGACAATTGCCTCCCAAACTATACTGAAACCTGAAATGACCAAGAGCCGCATGATAGAGTAGGGGACCAGGAGGGCGATGTAAACTGTACTTAAATTTTGAGCATCTGTAGTGGCGACGAGCTGTGGCGATGCCTACCAATGGGATACCTATTTAGTGTAATTAGAGGATGCACGGGCTTGTATGTTAAAATTATTACATACCATAACATGCTCCTTGCAACGCGAGCAACGAAGCGATGGTAGTTCTCGTCTCCATCCCACCGACCATTAGGCCCCAAGGTTAGTTTGATTCCTCCCTTGATCACCAAAGTGCCTCGAAGCGCGAGGAATATAACCGAATAAAGGAAAGCAGACAAGAGTGATGCAATAAAAATCTAGAAAATTGTTTCGTGAGGCATTCCAATACCAGTTGGGGGTTTCTGCATAACTCACTGGGAGCAAATGGAAAATGAACTGGAGCTTTGGGAAAATGTCACGAACACCGCATGATAATCCGGCAGGGCCATAAATGTCACCTCCGGTTTGATGAAGGACAAATGGGACTGATGCTGATGCAGCATTAGTTCTTCATCAATCACAGGGTGATTGCAAAAAATCATGCTCACCAGCAATTCCAGCAATAGCCCAACCAATAAGCATCGTAGGGAAAGAAATAAGGATTGACTGCTTCTTCTTCATTACAAGTGAGTTGAAGGTGTGAACCGCCATCGCAACCGTAAAGTATGCTGAAGCCCAGTTTCCAACTTGCATGATGAACGCTTCCAACCATGAATGTCAATCAGCCTTCAGTACCCTGTCAGTCACTAATGTAATTTACCTTGTGATCGACACATAGCCCCTGGAACATTGTTGAACATCTTATCACAGTAGGGGGACTAAAACAGGCTTACCATCTGTGATGCCTTTCTTCAGCAACCATGGGAGTCCCATAAGTCCAGCGGTACTGGTCATCACGTCCCCGAGGAGCAAGCACGCCGCATAGTTCCCCAGCTGCGTATGGAAGAAAACGCAGACCCTTGACTTAGATACACCGGTTCTCCACAACCTGCTGAGAGCGATCCATATAATCCTAAGAGCAACCGAAAGCAGTGCCACTGCTGAGAGTATCGCAAACACATTGACCGCCTGGTTCGAGAATCTTGGTACGCACACTCTATCACAAGAAGTATAAGTGACTCACAACAGTACCTGCATACTGACTCTGTGGGATTGGAACAAACTCTTCACCCGCCATAGTAACCGAGTGACCAAACGTGAGTGTAAAAGCGGGGCCTTCAAGACGGGACCAAGAACTCTACTCCGGGGAGACGAGACAGAAAAAATCAGGGTCGGTCGTCCTGCGCCAGTGTTATTAATGGGACTCTCCTAGGGAGTCAGAGGAACCAGTCCAACGAAAGAACGAAAAAGAGGAGAAAGGGAACGCGCCGAGCCAACTGGGAGAACTTTGAGGGTCCGATGAAGGAACAAACCTAATGGATACATCTCGAACAATTGTGTGGGGGTGTTTGCACGAATATGACATGATGTTTCTGTGATCCCCCGACAACCCAAATTGTATTTTTGACTTGTTGCTTCTCATGACAACCCCATTTGATGGAGCCTTGGAGACGCACAATTGCATAAGGCTGCATATGGTCATCTCTTCCCTTCTTCCACACCGAAGCGCGATTGTATTGGCGACCGTTGGCAATCATCGCAACCATCAGAGATCGCCAGCTAGAGTTGCACTAGCCGATTGACATCAAGCTGGTGATAAAAACAAGTATAACGAAAATTAGCTCACAGTGGAGCAACGGGCAGTAAATCATTTTTTCGTAAAATACTTGTCAAGACCGTGTGTTTCTTTGCGACTCTTTTTCGTCGTTCGGGATTTGAATCCCACTTTCTTGGTTGTTGGCTTAACCGAGGAAACGTGATCGTCTGATTCTTTCGACAAGTCTTCAGCAAAATGGAAATCTTGATGTTCCAACTGAATGCTCGACAGAGCTTCTTGTTGAATATCGCTGTCGAGACTTGATAAATCCTCCGGAAGATGGAACGTCTTTCCACAACGTGCACACGTCCATGATGGAACATTACTGCTTGACTGATGATTTTGTTTTGATATGCCAAGTGTAATGTCGCTTTTCCCGAACCCGCTGTGCTCTGCTTCGAGGTCAATTGACACACTTCGTTCCTTATCTCGTGGCCGTTTTTTCGAAAAATCTGCCGAGGCTGGTTTGAGAAAGCCTTCGATACTTTTCTGTCCCTGTTCTGCAACCTCGATACCAGTAAATGCCAACGACACGGTACTGACGTGCATTACCGTGTTGGAGCCAACAAGCTCTCTCCATAGCCTGTCTCCAGCACTAGCAATAATATCAACCGAGACTTTGCGAACAAATGGAAAAGGCGCTTGTTTCGACCGTCCAGCTTCATATCCTATCACCGGGGTCAGCGACTATCCGAATGCACAACATGGTCAAGAATACCTCTTCTGGCGTGTAGGACCAAGGACCTCGGCCACAGGTTCGGGTTAGCCTCTCGGGCTTCATTGAGACGCAAAGCTAATTCTGCGGCGAGGACCCGTATCCAATGATGGCCTTCAGCCGCGTTCGTAATTGGTTTGGACAAGTTCTTAGCGGCCAGCATACTCTTGTTGACTGATGGCTTCTCCTTGACTGCATCCCACAAGTTAAATCTCGTCACTGAGTGAGGAACGACGGGGATGTCTCGCCTTCTGATCTATCAATACCACTATGAAATATTCAGTAAACCACGAGACCATCAATCATTTCTGAAATGACGTACCGGAGCACTTCATATACCCAAATGGAATTCTCCCCGAACTTGCGTTGTATCTCCTCTACATCAGTATTGATAAACGCTACCATACAATCCCAGGGTCCCAATCGATTGGCTTACCTAGAGATATCGCCCTAATAACCCTATGTGATTAGGTGCGCCAAAGATGGATCGGGTCGATGGCTTACAATAAGTCTCCAACTGTAGACACATCGTACTCTTTGGCAATGGCTGTACCTAGCTTGCCTCCTAAGAAACGAATCTAGAGAATGATGGGAAACAATGTTAGTTGCGGAGTTTCGGTGGTATGGGTAGCACGGACTTTCTGAAATGGTAAAGGCCGCAGGTAACTTGGAATCGCCCGATTCCGCAAGATACTCTGCATCAAATCGTTCAATTCTGACTCGATGAAGGCGGAGCTAATCTATCTCACTTGACTGTTTGGCTTTTTGTATGATGCACTCAACTAGAAACGTGTTACCAGTATGATGAATATGACATGAGCCCGCGGCATCCGGAAAGACGAACCTTGGCGAGGAATTTATTCCGTGCTATTCCCTGGTGTCACCGTTGAGGCTGAGATCGGGCCGGAAGTCACGAATTGAAGACTCACAGCCGAAGTAGTATATCCAATCTCCTTCACTTTTGCCCTCGCTTTGTCCATTAATTCAGCAGCAATTGACATAGCTATGTCGTGCCAGGTAGTAGTATATTCCTCATCCTCGTTCAGGCCTCCGGGATCCTCATTCCCCTTCTCCACCGCACCACTGCCCTCCCCATTCTTCTCCACTATCACCTCCGGGGATTCCGGCTTCTCATCATTATATTCCCCATCTCCTTTTTCCGACCCTTCCTCCTTTGGTGCCGGGATAGTTAACGGTATAGCATGACTCACACCAAGGTCAGTCCACTTTAGCCGGGGTGGAGGCGGTAATGGGGTATCAATCCCGTCCAGCACGTCTTTTGGTACTTGTGCAAGGTATGGATACCTCTGCAACAAAATCTCCTTCACCGTCTTCGTATAATCAAAGAATGCCTCGTCGATTGAAGCCTTCTCTAACCCAACCCAAAAATCAATGAGAATGGACCCATAGACTCATGAAAATAGTGGACGCACCAATCTCGACGGACGCAGGCAAACTCTCCTTAAACACACTCGCAACCTTTACACTCTCCCTCCGATAATAATCCAATGAAACCTTATGCGTCTTCGTATCCACATTCTCCCAATACCCAGGCTCACTATCTCCTTCCTTGAACGTCGCCACATGCACCACCTTCAGCCCAGGGCACTTCTGCAATGCCTCCTTCAACTTGGTTAACCGCGAAACGCCATACTTCCTCGCAGGGTAGTTCACTGCAATCAATAAGTCCCATTGGAGCACGACAAGAGGCTCTTCTTTATCCACGCCCAAGCGCACCATTTCACATGCCGCATAGAAGGCATCGCTATCGCAGAGTGCTATAACCCGGAGTGGGTCTTTGACACCGAGGTTGTTGGATAGGATATGCCGGTAGGTTATGACAGGATCAAGGTCGACAAATTCTGGATCGAGGCTGGTTGAGGTTGAAGTCGCTTTTTCTTTTCCCTTCCATGGGTGCAGACGTGTCGGTGAGTTCGGTGCCATTGTTATTAGAATGTACCCGAAGCGTGCAGCAGTGGTGATTAGACCAGCATAGTTGTAGAGTACCTTAGTACAAACACAAGACTCTAACATCACACTGACCAAACAAACGCGTCGCGTCAAAGCGCCAAAGCTCAGCGCTCAGCGCTTGTCAACAAGTCAACTGCAAAACAAGCACTGCTTGGAAGATCTTTTGTGGGATTACGTGCACTAATGATACATCGTTTCTTTTTTTATTTGTACAACCCCCCGGGGCCCATTTCATGACACAGTCTTTCAGTGCTTGAACTGTTGCAGCGAGTTCACGGTGCTGATATCAATCGTCAAGATATCCTGAAGCCCGGATCAGTAACAGTGTGCCGAGGAAGGCAACAAACTTCGCTCACCTTGCCGCCCTTCAACTCCTCGGGAGTGGGCATAGCATTCAGTCTCAACAACTCGGCCACCTTAACCACTACAGGATCGTTCTGCATTGAGGAAGCCGCAATGACATGTCCGTTCTTTACGTAGTACGCAATAAACTGCGATATAATTCGGTATGAGATCAATCTTGGGATCAAGGGAGATGTTGGTTTCATACCTTCATCTCATTTGGATCACCCTTGATGATAACTTCGTCGTAGCCGTGACCGATGCCACAGTAACGGAGTTGTTGGCCCTCTGAATCTAGATGAGCAAACTGAAATATGCGGGCTAATCGGTGTGCGTACGAGTACTCCAAAATATCGGAACCTTGTTGAAAGGTAGTCCGGTACCCGTGATAGTCTTGCCAACGGCACGCCCATGGTTTCCAGCGACCTGAAAAGAAAAGGGGGTAAGATTGCGTTCGAGAATCACATAATGGTCGCCGCTTACGCTCCAGTGCTCAATTCGAACCTCAACTCCCTGAACGACATGGGGGTAGATAGCAACATCTCCTGCGAAGGCCGTCAATAGAGAACCAAACTTCCTGGTGAACCCGTGCTCACCGATAGCGAAGACGTTCTCGGTATCAGGGCCGCTCTTGACACGGAGATATTCATCAACCTTAATACCGCCATCCTTCTCGATCTCGATACCGCTACCCTTGAGGAAGTCCGTAGCAGGTTTGACACCAACTCCCATGATAACGAAATCAGCGGGAAGAGTTTCCCCGTTAACAACGACACCTGCAGCAAGCTTAGGATCATCATCCTTCGGCACAATCCTTTCCACTTTGGTTTGCATATGGAACTTGACGCCTTGGGATTCATGGTACTAAAACGGCTCTACTCGGGGCATATTCGAAACTTAATATTAAAAGCACTTACCTTTTTTAAGCCGGCACCGACTTCCTTCCCGAGAACCGCTTCGAAAGGGTATTCCTCCATGCCGATGACATCAATCGACGCGAGCTTCCTCTTCGAAAGGGCGACGACTAATTCCATGCTGATGAACGAACTGCCGATCACCACGACACGTTTGCCCTCCTGCGCCGCTGGATTGATCAATTCGCAGGAATGAGCGTGGTGCCGACAGCAGATCGGTCAACGTGGTAACACTAACCAGCATCAACGTTCTTCGCGTCCGCGATACCGCGGAAAGTGTAGACGTTCTCAAGGTCAGCACCCTCAATTGGCAACCTGCGGGGGGTACCACCTGGGGCAATGATGAGCTTCTCGTATGCGATCGCATCAGCGCCATTATCGAGTGTGACTTTCTTGTTCTTGAGATCCACGGAAGTGACCTCCTAAGAAAAAGATAAGTTTGCATCGGTGATTAAAGTAGTGACGCAATAGCCGGGCGTACAACTCCAAGGCGAAGGGTGGTCCCGTATTTGATTTTGAGGTCAGCCGGTGTCTTCCATTGGATTTTGGCTGGGTCAGTGATGAGAGCTTTGCTAAGCTTTGTCCTATTTATAGCGTCCAGCGGGTACTTCAACATCAAATAACATATATATATACCTATCAATTGGTGGGTGGGGTTCCTTGGACAAGATGGTAATTGGTTCCTTATAGCCGTGCTGGTGACAATGAAAATGAATTCTATGTAGACCGAAGGACTAGCCGGGATAACATACCTCTCGTAAACTCTCAACGGCGAAGAACGCGCCTGAGCCTCCACCAACGATGACCAGCCCGGTCTTGAACGAAGTGTCTTCTGTCAGAAGGCGAGGATGCCTCAACATATTGTCCTTGATCGTGTGTTCGGGGTCGGCAGTCACATGTATTTTCCCATCGATTACGCCGACCTTGAACGAGTGGAGCGCAGCTGGCGCTGGCGCATCCTCTACCCCGAGTTTGAGAAAGTGGTTCAAAAAGTGGCTCGAGATCTCGGGAACCTACCGATGTCGCCCGTGCAAACGCTGAAGCATGCTGATCAGATGTATGAGTATAACTGAATGACCGGGATGGGATGGAGGGAGTCTACCTCCGTGCCAAGGACTGCGCAATTGCATTCAGTAAATTCACCGGTAGCTGCGAGATCGGAACGTACCAAGCAACTCGGCTGTCAGCCGTGAGGACTCCCTTCACAAGCGGGGCGCCGTAATGTGTGCACCAAGCACTCGTTGCATGGATCTTGTCTCCCAAACGAGACAAGAGAACCTTGCCCGACTCAAAATCGACTTCTTTCCTAGCATCATCTCAACACAGTACCGGATAGATGCCCGGTTGACGTACATTTGACCATCTTGCAACTCGGACTCATCTAGGACAGCAATCGTCTTCACCATGGCGTTAAAACTGTGTTTCCAACCGGGAAAGGGAGAGGTGCGAGATGAAGGAAAGATGGACCGGCGCAGAACTCTAGATATCATACACCAAGCTTAGGTGATGTGATGAAATGGGTTTAACACTACTGATGGAGTACGCACCCTCTGTCTCCCTGGCCAATGGTATCTCCAGTATTCGTCAGTCTACTCATGGCGATCTATCACGTGCCCGTGGCGTCATTCCTCGACCTTGTTCGACGCTCGGCCTCATAAGTATCCATTCGACTACGAGCCACGGTGAGTGGGTGCATGCATATTTCTGTTGGATTTTGTGTTAATCTTCAAATATAGCGATGCTGAGATGCAGTTGTTCCTATCCCTAGCCCGAATGCACCGTGAGTAATAACCCGTTTATTGCCCGAAAGCCCCGGCAACGTTCCGCAGACATTCGTAGCGAAACTAAATTCCGACGGTTGAAGGCATTTGCTGAATCTGCCAAAATCTCGGGCCTCGCGAAGAAAGGCCGACCAGGCGTGCTTGTCTTCGATGGCGAGAAGGAAGCAATCCGAACATTCCTATCAAATGCGCGTAGTCAGTCGAGGCTTTAGCTATCGTCCCATTCAGTTCTCATCTGCTTGTTAGGCTTGAGGTATCTGGACTTCCACCACATTGACACCGTCCCACTACCACAACAAACCATCCGCCGAGTCGCTGGTACACGAATGGGTCTACACGAAGTCAAGGACATGGCTGAACTTGTACAGTCTCTCGAAGACATCTCAATGAAGGAGTGGTTTCGGTTGAATATGGGGATGGCAAAAGGACCGTAATTTCTCGTGGGTTCACCTCACTGAGAGAACAAACACCAGAAGGAAGTACATTAGTTCCGCAACAATGGACGATACATAAAATACAAGAAACCATGCCTAAGCACCAACAGCGTCAAGAGGAATAGTAGAAACAGAAGGAGCGTCGACGGTAGCAGCAGGCGCAGCTGTTGATTGAGATTTCTTGGCTTCTTCCACAACCTTTTCTTTTCCTGTCCCCTTTTCCTTGTCTGCTTCAGGTGAAGGGGACGTTTTAGCCTTCTTCCTCTTCTTCAATAATCCAACAGAAACTGCACTCTTCACATTATCAACCAAATCCCGACTTTGTTCCAAGTACTCTGTGTCATCAAACCGATGCTTCTTGCCCGCCAAAACTTCCACAGTCACTTCTCCCGGTTTTCTCACCTGCCCGTGCTCAATACCGAGTCTCTTCTCCAAGGTTTCAAGCTTGTTGCGCTGCGTTTCGGCCTTTGCTGCAAGACGCTGTGGTTCCGACTCGAGATATTCGGCGAGCCTTGAGACCACATTAAGCGATCAATTCTAGAAAGGACGGATAAATGCTCACTTTTTAGCTTCCTTGAGTGTACTGAGCCGTCTTCCGTTGAGGTCCCTACATGAGTCATTATTGCTAGTCTTCTGACTGCTCATGCGACCACCAGCAGCCCTCAGCTGACTCCCGAAACCACCTTTCCCGCCAAGCAAACGGGGTGCTAGTCGAAGTGTGACAAGATTTGGCATAGAATCGTCATCTGCTGTGTGCAGCGAGGACAATGGTCGTTCATTGTCGGCAATTGTCCCGGCATGTGTTGAGAGTGCAAGGACATCAGCAAGATGGGGAGGTAGAGAGGGGTATTGGTCGCATAGATGACTGTAGACGTCAGACAAGAGAGTAGAAGAGGGGAGACTAAGAGTGAAAGAAGAGAAAGGTGAGAAAGCGTCTATGAGGACAGTTGTGTTGGTCATTGCTGCTTGCTGAGCTTCGGACTAAACTCAAGACTGAGTACTGAGTGGCTGTGTGCCAAAGTCCCTGACAAGCTATAGCAAATAGATACGGTCACGTGTCGCTCCCGATCTGCGAGTTGCATGTCGTCATGATGGTTTCCACATCCAGCATACAGGATTCAGAATCCAGATACTTAACGGTGCTGGTCAGACAAGAGAGCAGAGCAATGACCTTCCTTAATGTACCCCCAGCCTTCGACTGGCCCGCACAATTTTGTACGGCCGTAACGGTCATCTGCTTTGTCCTCTCTATCATCACCTCGAACGTCTCACAAGTCGACCGCCTTTGGACTTTCTTGCCGACCATCTACACCGCTTATTACGCTCTCTTACCACTCTGGCCTAACCACCAGCCTTTTCCCCTCGTCCCATATGCCTCTAAATCTCTCGGACATGCCGTCTTGAAAGACTATAGCCCACGTGCAGTCCTTATGCTCACGCTCATCATCATTTGGATGTTCAGGCTTTCATACAACACCTACAGACGGGGCCTCTTTAACCTGTACGTACACACCTTCATTAGCCGTTCTTGGCGCCTTCTCATGTTTCTCCAGGAAGGATGAGGATTATCGCTGGGCTATCCTTCGCTCTCAAGTTCCTGCCTGGTTCTTCCAGTTCACAAACCTCACCTTCATCGCCGCGACTCAAAATGTCCTCCTCTTACTCCTTGGCATACCAACTTTTATCACTACCGTGCTCCAGCCACACACGGACCTTGTTACCTCTGATTATGTCCTCGCGGCTATTGCGGTTGGCATTCTTGCCTTCGAGTTCACTGCCGACAACCAACAATACGCGTTTCAAACCTACAAACATGCATTTCTGGCGCGCGAGAAAGGCGACAAGCACTTTGCGTCATATGTCGCGGAGAAGCAATGGCCTCTTGCGAGACTTGATTGGACCCCTTCGGATGCCCGACGCGGCTTTGTTACCAAGGGTCTATGGAGGTATTCCAGGCATCCTAACTTTGCCTGTGAGCAAAGCTTCTGGGTACGTGCCCGTCATACAATATTTCAGCAAGCCGCTAACCCCGCTCACAGTGGGTTATCACCCTATTCCCACTTCTAGCTTCTTCACCACCCAATCTTCCTTCTTTCCCATCCCTCTCGGACCCAAGCATACGCAATGCTGCTCTTCTGGCCTTCTTTAAGCAGTGCGGCCTTCTGTTGCTCCCCGCATTGGCACTCTCTGTGCTTTTCGTCTCCTCCACCATCTTTACGGAATCGATTACGAAGAAAAAATATCCCGCCGCTTATTCCGCGTATCAGAAGCGCGTTGGAATGTTCGTTCCGTTCAAAGCTATTATCAATGAGTTGTCTGGTGGAAGAGCACAAGAACAAATCGACAAGTTGGTTTGGGGCGAGTTTTACGGAAGTAACGAGTCGAAAAACTCGAAGTCCGATTAGTATGCAGCCAAATATCCGCCTGTGAATATTCTTCCTCTACTACCTTCTGTATCCTGTATTCTTCGTCGTGTACACACTAAACGTTACTCCAGCGGGGTGGAAAGCGAAAGTTCTGTTCCGCACAAGTAAGGGTCTTATAAGGTTCAGAGATATCGACCTGATGCTCGGTGTATAAAGAATGTATAAGGGGTCCTCACGGACCTTGGCTAGTCTGCACCGGATCCGCCTTGGGGTGTCCGAGATACTCTCTTCTGGATGAATGTTGAGTCCGAGATTCAAATAACATGCGTGGAATATCCCCCCTTGGAAACATTGATATCACATTTGGGTCAAGGTATTTTATGTAGTTATACTGACCCACATTTTTTGCTGTAAAGTTTGTTGAAGTCACAGTGTTGACGATGACGGTGCCCTTCCCGACAAGAAGATTCGGATACCAAAGTCCTCTCAGTCATACCTCACGAAACATGTGCAAGAAGAACCCTTGTCAGTTTCATTCTTGATACATTGTCTGTTTTGGGACCATCCTACCGATCGTATACGGGTCTCAATTGGGCCGATCGGCCCTCTGATGCATCCAGTCCTAGTATTGCTACCACTTTGTCAACGAAATTCAGTACTCAATATTTGCTTTTCATGGAACTCAGTGGACAAATGAATATACTTATTTATTTGCATTTCTTGATGAGTCAACCTTCGGCAGGTGGGCGCGGGAAAGCGGCAGCTCAGGGAACTACTGATTGACGACCGGAGGCGACGATGGCCACCAGTGGCCCACCGCCTCGCAGCTTACATATTTGGGTCTCCTCGGTTCCGAACTTGCTTACATACCCATCACACCTTCCAACTTTGGCAGTTATCGCAAGTCCTAGAAAGGCAACCTGTCAAAAAGTTTGATCTCCCACGGGGGTATTTCAAATTCCTTTCATGGAGATTTTCCATTTACAGATACTTCCTTAGGTAAGCCACTGCCCACAGCAAAATCTCTCACAAGAGTTACCTTCAACAGTAACTTATTAAAAAACTAGGTCTCAACCAATCCATCAAAATACCTTGTGTAGTAATTTTCCAAAGACCTGCCTTATGTAGGAATTTTTAAAAAGTGGGCCAAGACCAATCCAGCTGTGCTAGGTGAAAGTATAAAGCGCTGTACCCACACAGGTGTGGGTCCGTACCAAACCCCGCCACTTTCTGCCTCTCTAGCCTCTGTGGGAGGCTGTCTCCGTGCTCTACTCGCCCTCATCAGCTTATTCTACCCCCAGCCTATTATGGCCCACGATACCAGAGGGCCTCTGTTTCACTCCCGCGTTAACAGCCTGATGGTAGGGGGAAACTATGCCCGTACAACAAGCTGTGTTAATGACACCTTGTATTTTATAGGCTAACAGATACTGTGATGTTTGTAACAAAGAATTTTCCCGCCCCGCCGAACTCAAGAGGCACCTCAAGAACACTTTGATACACAACCCCGAAGCGCGGTCAGTTGAATTGATCCTTGTACCCAATTTAATCGATTGACGTCATGTTTCCCTTGTTCGTCTTCGTCCTTGTATTTTACCTCGCGACGATCCGACAAACAGGAAATTCAAGTGCAAATACTGCGGGGCTTCGCACACCCAGAAATCCAACCTCAAGACCCACGAACGTATCCAGTGAGACTGCCCCCCTCTCTCTTCCTAATGCCAAACGCTGACGCAAAAACAAGTCTTACACGAAGACATTATTGTGGTCTCCCCATAGACGAAGCCCGCAGTTTGCCCGAATGCTCCTTCAGGTGTAGCGACCCGTCTTCTATGGTCCGCCACACTGACAACGTCCACCTTGCCAAGTACACAGAGAGCGGCCTAGCAGTGCCCGATTGGCTTGTGCGAGCTCTACAACACAGGGAGACTGCGGGGCGTCTTGCTCATGAAACTGGTTCATCCTCTTCTACCCCTACGTCGTCGCGCTTGTCGTTGGAGCTCCCAGGATCTGGTTCTTCGACTCCTTCCCCACTTTCCAGAACACCGTTCGAAATACCTCAGCCACTCCAGCCCCAAGTCCCGGAATTCTTATCAGAAACCCCCGACATGACCAATATGACCATTGCAGACAGCATGTTCGCCACCTTTGGTCTCCCAGGTCAGCTCGATTCTGTGGCCACCATTCCCGCGTGGCAACCAGCACCGGGGCACGTAGATTTCGGCTTGAACCTGGCCGACTTCGTCGACAACTATAACCAAGTCCCTATATTTCCCCAAGCCGGACAAATGACGGCGGATACGGTGCCCTCAACCTTGTCGTTCTCTCAAACTTCCAACGATGGGTTCTACCAAGATCCCTCCGATTTCCACACGGAAATCTCGGCATTATTTAGCCAACAGACCCATGACCTACCAAACTATGAGGATCTCGTTGCCCTCACGGATTCATACTTCGTTGACACAGCGACGTCCACCAACGCTCCATCCGATGACTTCTTCGCCTTGTTCGCCACCGACGGTGCCGTTCAGAACAACCAATACCCGGTTCTTGGCAGTACCTTCAGCGGTAGCCCACTCGACCTCTTCTCTACCGGAGAACAAGTTCATATGAACTTGCATAACTTTTTCTAAATCTTGAGTGTATTGATTTTTTAAGTCTGGTTCACTTAATATCACCCTGTGTAGCATATCAGATGTGTCTTCCATGACTGCTTGGACTTCATTGCATTATTACTCACTTATTAGAACCTGGCATGTTCTTCAATCATTTACCACTAATATCTTTATATATCTGTATGGGTTCCAGAATAAATTTCGGTTGTTTGCTTTCGAGGACACAAAAGAAAGAACAGGTCGAGTGACCACAACAGAATTTAAACAGAGTAGTGGGAGGGCAGGTGCTGGAGAGGAGTAGAAAATGTGGTTGAAAGCAACATCATGCATGTCACTGGTAGTTCGAGGTCGCCGCCAGTTGTCACTTGATCAGAATACGCCGAGACCACGTATATTGCACACAGTGCTGGGCGCGGGAGTGTTGATTACCTCCGCGATATCGGACATACAACGGGGTAATTATTGTGTGTCCGGTTCTTGGGCCCAACCTCGAGGGATCCACGTTCACAATCGTACATAGCGTGAGACGGCGCAGAGTACAAAATGGTGTCGCATTCAGGAGACGTGAACCAACTCCAGCCTAGGCAGGGCGAATATATTTTTCCGGCGGTCCCGGGACCGTGCGTGTGGTGGTACGAAGCTTATGGGTATGTCGAATAAGCCGAAGGAAGCGAGACAAGTATTCGAGTGAGTGTATACCGACACGCGCAGGATGTTTGTGGGTCTTCATATAGTAGATACCCGACCAATGGTGTCACGGGTTGAGAGTCGATAGTGCCAGGTGTCAAGTATGTGCAGTCCGGAGGAGACGGGGTGTGGAGGTGCGTATCGCCCCCCGATGGTAGTTACGATGGGACTGGAGGTCTTGAGGGTTTGAATCATCATGAAGAGTCTGCGTGATTCATTATCGATCATAGGCAAGTAGTGCAACGGCCAAACTTCGGCATTCGAGCTAGGCATACGCTTATTCCGCCTGGGAGGCAGGATTCCCGCAGTGAATTCCAGACCGAAAGGGTAGGCACCACCGTTGCATGAAATTATCTAAGACGAGCCGAAAGCTACTTCGTTGATATCAATCCAAGCTGGAGCAATGCCAAGATGACATTATGCTGCTGTCTCGATCCTATGTCGTAGGAACCTCGATTCGCGCCTGAATCGGGAAAATGATGCCCCCATGGGGAAACTTCAAGCGTGGTACATAAAATGGTGCAAAATAGTCGCCCAGATTGACCTTGTGTGTTTTAAGCTTGACCAATGCTCGCGGGACAGGATTGACCTCGGCCATAGGAGGTGGCGGCACGGAAGGGAATTTCCGAAAAGGCATCCTACAGAGCTGGGAACGGCCAGGATATCGGAAGGAGAAAGAATATCTAAAGCTTGTTGTGTGGTCTTTTGAGCTGCCCCTAAAGACGATCTGCGTTCTCAAACCGATCGTGAGAACCTCGGCTGTCATCGACGTCTGGGGTAACGTATAAACAAAGTATAAACAAAGTCAAGGACTAATGAAAAGGACGTTGAGTTAGGATTCAGGTATACGCATGACAATGGGGTGGGACATACTGGCCATGCATCAATATTTTTGGTCTAGTCCAATTCTCGCGACGTGTTTCCAGCTTGGAGGCCCGTCGGTTCAGGGTTTGAACATGCTGCGGGGTATGGTTGGGACAGGATAATACATTTCGTGTACGCAAGCTGATGCTTCTGCCCGGAAAACCACTCCTGCGCCTGAGCCCAAGTCACCGGAACGTTTTTGTTGCGCCAGGTTTCGCAAGAGTTCGTAATGGCAGGGAGCTTAGTGGTCGGTGATAAATAGGGCCAAACGAATTCGGACCAAAGGTATCCGAAAACAATTCCGGTTTCAGCAGGCACCCCCTCCGAGGGCTCTATCTCCTCATTCACGCTCCTCTGTGCATACAATGCGGTTCGTACCGTCACTGGCGCGTACATACGGCCACCGGAGACTCTTTGCCACTGTCGTCGGATCACGAGCCCCCCAAACCATCATCGAAAAGGTCGTCCAGAAGTATGCGGTTGGTTTGTCAGAAGGAAAGGTTGTCAAGGCTGGTGACTATGTCATGATTCGCCCAGAGCATGTCATGACCCACGATAACACGGGCCCTGTCATCAGCAAGTCTGTAATTTTTAGGTTTGATTTTCTGTGACATACTGAACCATTGAATAACAAACAGATTTAAATCAATTGGTGCTTCTAAAGTTCATAATCCTCAACAACCTGTTTTCACACTCGACCACGACGTGCAAAACAAGTCTACGAAGAACCTTGCCAAGTATGCTTCTATTGAGGAATTCGCAAGGAAATATGGCATCGATTTCTACCCCGCCGGAAGGGGCATTGGCCATCAGGTTCTCGTGGAAGAAGGCTATGCCTTCCCGTATACTTTGACTGTCGCAAGTGACAGTCATAGTAATATGTACGGAGGCGTTGGGTGCATTGGAACGCCCATTGTCCGTACCGATGCTGCTGCGTTGTGGGCAACGGGAAAAACGTGGTGGCAAGTTCCCCGAATGGTGAAGGTTGAACTCAAGGGCAAGCTCGCACCTGGCGTCACAGGAAAGGATGTCATCGTTGCACTTTGTGGATCTTTCAACAAAGACGAGGTCCTCAATGCTGCTATCGAATTCACTGGCGAGGGCGTTGCAGCGCTGAGCGTTGACGATCGGTTGACTATCGCAAACATGACGACAGAGTGGGGTGCCCTTGTTGGTGTCTTCCCCGTCGACCAAACGACATTACAATGGTACGACAAGGCCTTGAATAAACTCGAACTACGCACCTTCTCCTCCGCAAACTCCGGCATCCCTCCACCTCCCACTCACCCACGCATTAACCGCCAGCGACTCGACGCTCTTCAAACCACTGCCATCCAGTCTGACCCAGGTGCAGAGTACGCTTCTCACCTCGTGTTTGACCTCTCTACCCTTGTTCCCCATGTCTCCGGCCCCAATAGCGTGAAGGTCTCTAACCCTCTCCCCGTCCTTGAAGAGAAGAAGATCGCCATCAACAAGGCCTACCTCGTCAGTTGCACCAACTCACGTGTATCCGACATTGCTGCCGCTGCCGAAGTTATGAAAGGCAATAAGGTTGCTGAGGGTGTCGAATTCTACATCGCTGCAGCTAGCTCTGTTGTTCAGCAGGAAGCTGAGCGTCTTGGTCACTGGGATACCCTCATTCAATCCGGAGCAAAAGTTCTTCCTGCCGGATGTGGTCCCTGTATCGGCTTGGGAACAGGCCTGCTTGAAGAAGGTCAAGTCGGTATCAGCGCTACAAATAGGAACTACAAAGGACGTATGGGCCACCCCAACGCCCAGGCTTATCTCGCTAGCCCCGCTGTTGTGTCAGCCAGCGCTATTCGTGGATATATCTGTGGACCAGCTTCTCTTGATCCTAACGCCCTCCCGCCCGTCCAGACACCCACCTTCTCCATTTCACAAACCCCATCTTCGTCATCATCTGCCTCCGCTTCCTCGTCAGCTGAGGAACCTCTTCTTGAAGGCTTCCCTCGTGCTTTCTCTGGTCCCCTCCTATTCGCCCCGCAGGACAACCTCAACACAGACGGTATCTACCCTGGTAAATACACATATCAGGATGATATTACTCTCGAGCGCCAAGCTCAGGTCGTGATGGAGAATTATGATCCCGAGTTTGCCTCCGTCGTGGCCTCTATTGTCACGAGGCAGGCCGAATCTGGAGATGTCGAGGGTCTCAAGAAGGGTACCATCCTAGTCGCCGGATACAACTTCGGCACTGGCTCGTCTCGTGAACAAGCGGCAACTGCGCTTAAGGCCGCTGGCATCCCTCTCGTTGTCGCTGGATCCTTCGGAGACATCTTCAAACGTAATGCCATCAACAATGGTTTGGTGTGCATTGAGAGCCCGGAACTCGTGAAGGATCTTACCGAGGCATATGCGAAGGACGGAAAACGTGGTGCCGGCGGGAAGGATGGCGAGTTGACGGTGAACAAGGGTATTGATGTCGTCGTCAACATGGCCACCGGCCAGGTTGAAGTGACGGGCGCCTTGAACAAGACATACACTGTCCGTCCCGTTGGCCCTTCAGTCCAAGAGCTATGGCTTTGTGGTGGTCTTGAGGGCTACATCCTCAAGGAGATCCAAGCCCAGGTTTAGAAGGAAATCTAATGAAAAGTAAATCCTTGTTTTACCTATCTTGTTAATTATGTCTTGTATGAGCTAGTACATATATACCGCATTCAAGAGCATGATAAATTCAAGTATATGATAGATTTAAAGCGCTGGGTTCCAAACATTACGGCCGTTGATATTTGCCCCCGGCAGGCGGTTTGCGGTTTGAATAACAGAGTCTGGCGCAAACCGTTCTCGCATAACGGCCAGCTTGGACCGATATTCATCTACACCAATATAGGCTCCACACATGCGACGCTTTCCGTCAAAGGCAGAACGACCATGCAGGACACGGTGATTATCAATGGCTAAAAATAAATGCACTTAGACAAAGGGAATAGATCTGGCGGAGATATATGCATCACAACCACATACCAACCACAGTACCGGGCTCAAGTTGCACCCAGTATTCAGAATCAGGACTCGTCAGGAACCTGTTCCATACCCTGATGGCATCATACCTCAAGAGGATGTTATTTTTGTCAATGGCTTGGGTAGAGACGGCCGAGCCTTACCATTTCTCAACTAGGCTTGGTTCCAAATGCCTCATGACGCTCCTGTCGTCGTTGTTCCAACGTACTTGCATTAGTTCCTTCGTGCAGGGATCATGACCGAGGACTGGGTAACCGGAAGGTGGGCTTGGCCGATAAATGGAGGATGCTTCTCCGGCAGCATGTGCAGGGACAGGGACTTTGGAAAGGATTTCATAAAATTCAGGGTGGAGTTCCTTAAGAATACCTGCAACATAAAACCCGTCGACTAGCAATGTGGCGCCGCCGCTGCCATCTGTGTGCGAGAGGAGATGAAACAGCTGAAGACCCGAAGGATCCGTCTAGATATAGGAGAGGGTTGAGGCTTTCTTTCATTTTGTTTTCGCCGAGGACAGAAGCACGGACATAATAGGTATTATCGGTATGCGCACTGAGTGCCAGTGTCGTGTATGCAGTATCGCCCTTTGCGAGATCAGACGTAAAGTCCCAGAAACGTCCGTCTTTAACCGTTCTATCAGTACGATCAAAAGTATGTTCGACTAGACAACTGACACTGAGTTTCGCGGATGAAGCCAATGCGCTCTGCCAACTTCTCGGTTGCCTCCGGTGTTGATGGTACACCGGAAATGAAAGAGAAGCCAAATTGATCCTGGACATGTTCTGTTATTCCTGCGCCCGGTAACAGGACAAGTGCTCACTATGTTGCTCAGCCATTTAAAGAGGCCCCAGTCGTCCTCGGCCATTGCCTCATCGTAAGTTACGGTAGGCGGAGACCGTTCTATCTTTGCACCCCATTCAGTCCGCCTAGGAGATATTAGGGTACTGATGTAGTCTGTGTTTCGGTGTGACCCACTCGGGAGAAGCATGGATGCGGCTGATCGGGTGATCATAAGAGTTATGCTGGAGCCACGACCAAGGGTAGAACGATACGTGAGGTTCAAGAGATTGCCCTTGATATCGTAAGTACAGACTACCGCGGGTGATAGTGTGGAGACACACTGACATGTCACTTCCAGACCCTCGTGTGTGGACGCAATCCCAAGTGGCCGAATATCCGGGGGTATCTGTATATTATGAGATAAAATTAGGCGGGGATCGGAAAAACCTACGTCGAAAGTGTTTAGTAGACGCTGCTTGGTGATGGGGTGGAAGCATTGTGGGCAGCGGCAGTGATCTCGCAACCAGATGTTATGGCTTGAGACGTAATGATAATGTTAATGTTACCCGAGGTCTGTAAGTGCCAGGACTCTTACAATCTCGACCAGGTCTTTGTGTTCCACCCGACAGAAACCTCGCGTTCGTCGATACCTACTATTGGGAGATCGTTAACATCCGGAGTAGATAATGCAGAATCATCAAAGGATGTTCGTTGCGTTGATACTGCTGCTGGCCCGAACGACCCAGTGAAATGCGATATAGAGGGTCCGCGAGAGACCAGTCGCGCGGCCTACACGATGTTACAATGAGTTCAGTGCGGACCGAGGGGTACGAATCGGAACTTGCAGTTGAATCGAGTTGAGTCCTACGCGAAGCAGTATTGGTCCGAATCGGATTCCTTGCTAGGCTGAAAGCGGCAAGGCTACGACAACGAAGCATAGGAAACAGCACCGTAGATAAAGGACAGTGAAGGTCGAGGGAGAGGTGCGGGGTATATTATCTCATATTATTTGGAGATTTGGAGATAGGGACAGAGATGGCTAAATGGGGAATACCAAATCTACAAAGACAACGGTTTCGATCTCTTCATTCCCTCGTCAATCAGGGCTCCCAAGCCAAAATTCCACACTACTTATACCTGCCAAGTTAGTGTTATGCGCAACTTCTCCCCCACCAATACCAACCATTCCTCCCTCCCTCTGCTCGTATAATATGGCAACCCTCGACGAACAGGATTTCCCGACAGGTGGGGTTCATTTCCGAAATCCGTCCATGGTAACTTCTAAGTTCTCATGACATCAATCAATATATGTAGAATCCGAGCGGAAGAGAGTAGCCAAGAGAGTTTCGCGTAGGCTCGACAGGATTGCTATTCTTCGAGAAGAGATCGCCCAGCTCACAAGGGAGAACACGAAGGACCGCTTCTATATTGCCACCCATCGCCTTCTCCCAAGGGAAGTCCTTGGCGAAGTTTTCCTCCACGCTGCGATTCAGTGTTCTGGGACTTGGCTGGCGCCAGTTGTCATTTCTCATGTGTCCAGGCATTGGCGGGTGAGTCGCAGAAACTGTCGTTGCATGACAGCGCCCTAACTCTGATATCCCGGGATTAGGACGTGATTAACAGCACTCCCCGTGCATGGAGTCACATCTGTATCAGGATCATCCCCAACTCTTCCTATTCCCAGATTGTGAAGACCTGGCTCGAGCTCTCAGGTCATTCCCCCCTCCACCTTCGCTTCGAAACACCTCACTGGGGAACTGGAACTTCTTTGGGCAGTTATCTTGCCCTTCTACAACCCCACGTTTCCAGATGGTACTCCGTCGAGATCTTTATTGGCGAGGCACCCCATCACACCATTTGGAATATCCAGCTCCTTCTGCAACAGTTTAACTTTGACATGCCCGCGCTCAGGTCTTTCTACCTGGACACGACACGGCAACTGTGGCAGGATTACCGTGTCCTGGGCGGTGTTGTCCCTATGTTGAAGCACCTCAATATTGGACACTGTCGACCAGGTCTCACAAATCACTGGCTTTCCCATCTTGAAGCACTGGAAATTACGCACGCAATCCATTCCTTGTATTATATGCATGGACTATTGCAAGCCTGTCCGTTACTAACAAGCCTCAAGCTTGACGTGGTTATACAAGAACGCGAAATGCGCGGTTGGAGCGTCGTCGAACTGCCCAAGCTGCGAAACCTTTTCCTCAATGATATCATCTACCTCTCATTCCTCCGACTCCCCAACCTCTCTTCTTTCACATTTTCCAAGAAGCCTGTGACTTGTCTGCAAGAGGGGCACAAGCTGTTTAGCAGCCTGTCCATAATGTTGGAAATGTCACACAACACCATATTCCAGGACCTGAGTCTTGTTGATGTAGACATCAGTCGATTCAATATCACGACGACCGATTTTCCCTCATTCTCGAACCTCCACCTAACCAGATGTACCATTCGCCCTGACGCTTTGACCCACCATGACCAAACCTCGGTGTGGGCGAGCCTTAATACTCTGGAGTTCAACTCTTGTGATCAAATCCCCGACGCCCTCATCGATCTCTTTATCGAAGACAACACCTGGGTTGGTTCCTTGAGGCGGCTCAGTTTCTCTGACTGTTTTGGTGTGGGGCCAGACCTGGTCGCCAGGGTGCTCGCTTGCAAGATGTGCCCGCAGGTCGCCTATTCTGCGTCAACTCGGACATCACCCCGCCAAATCACCTCCGCGCGTTCGGGCCCTTCCAACCGCTTACCAGTGTTTTTTCCCGCTCCCACCCCAGTTACACTCCCACCCCCACCATTGCCACGAACATCATCCTAGGTTCCCTCCTTGGTGTTCTTCTTATAACTTCTCGCGATTGATCCTATATTTGTTGTATATTGTACATAATTTTCCTTGAACGACCGGCTCATTATTCAAGGCAAAAGTGTAATTTTGACATGCCTGAGAGGACGCAATAAGCCCGGATGTTTTTAATGAGACACGTGTGCTTGATGAGGTGTGTTCGCAGGACGCAAAAAAAAACGTCGGTACGGCGCGTCTGGCATCATGTCAAAGGGTTTAATGTTAGTTGGTAGGTAAAGGGTGGGTGGGATATTAAGGAAAATAATGAAATGACTGAGACGCTCTGGGACACCTTGCTCGGTTAAATAGCAATGACCTGATAGGAGCGAAAACCTCGGCAGTATTCGGGAGGTCGCGTCGGCCGAGAACCCTGACTCAATCAAAAAAACAACTTTTTAGAGGCTCCAACTGGTCCTGAAGAGAATCCAACCACCATGACCTCCCTCGCTGCTCGTTCTGCCTCTCAAGCCCTCCGTGCTTCGCGCCGTGCCTCTGGCATTGTCGCTAAGGCCGCCCTCAAGCCTGCACAGACCGCCTCCTATTCTCTGCTCGCGAGGGCTGCCGCCGCTAAGGTGGTTCAGGCGCCCACTGTCCAGGTTGGTACAATTTCCATCCAAAATGTGACAAAAAAAACTTATGCATGTACAGAGTGTCCGTGGTGTCAAGACCCTCGACTTTGCTGGTACTAAGGAGACTGTCTACGAGAGAGCTGACTGGCCTTTGGCTAAGCTCCAAGACTACTTCAAGAACGACACCCTCGCGCTTATCGGCTATGGCTCGCAAGGTCACGGTCAGGGTTTGAACGCTCGCGACAACGGTCTTAATGTCATCGTTGGTGTTCGTGAGAACGGTGAGAGCTGGAAGCAGGCTATCGAGGATGGTTGGGTACGTTTGTTTTTTCTACGCGTCTCCATGGGGTATTTTTTTTGACACGTTGATCAGGTTCCTGGAGAGACTCTTTTCCCCATTGAGGAGGCTATTAACAAGGGTACTATTATCATGAACCTACTCTCCGACGCTGCCCAGTCGCAGACATGGTCTCAGGTTGCCCCCCTCATCACCCCTGGCAAGACCCTCTACTTCTCCCATGGTTTCTCTGTTGTCTACAAGGAGGACACTCATGTTGTTCCCCCTAAGGATGTTGATGTCATCCTTGTGGCTCCTAAGGGCTCTGGCCGCACCGTCCGCACTCTCTTCAAGGAGGGTCGTGGTATTAACTCTTCCATCGCCGTCTGGCAAGACGTCACCGGCAAGGCCAAGGAGAAGGCTATCGCCCTCGGTGTCGGTATCGGCTCTGGCTACATGTACGAGACCACTTTCGAGAAGGAGGTCTACTCTGATCTCTACGGTGAGCGTGGTGTGGTAAGTCGCGTTTTTTTGCGTTGGTTGCTACTTAATGCTGAGCGTGACTTTCCTTCCCCTCTTTAGTTGATGGGCGGTATCCGTATGTCTTTCTCGCTCTGTGTCTACAGCTTAATCTGACTGTTGTTCTCAGAGGGTCTCTTCTTGGCTCAATACCAGGTCCTTCGCAAGAACGGTCACAGTCCCTCGGAAGCCTTCAATGAGACCGTCGAGGAGGCTACTCAATCCCTCTACCCTTTGATCGGCCAGAAGGGGTATGTAATTGAATTCTTCTCTTTGTGTTAGTTGTTCACCTATGTCTATAGCATGGACTACATGTACAACGCCTGCTCGACAACCGCTCGTCGTGGTGCTCTTGACTGGGCACCCATCTTTGAGAAGGCCAACGTGCCCATCTTCGAGCAGCTATATGAGAGCGTGAAGAACGGCACTGAGACCCGCAAGTCCCTTGAATACAACAGCCGCTCCACTTACCGCCAAGACCTTGCCAAGGAATTGGCTGAGATTGACAACCAAGAGATCTGGCGTGCAGGTATGTAGTGTGCGTTCCTTCCAATGAGCGGCTACTGATGACATGTTACTCTTTATAGGCAAGGTTGTCCGCTCATTGCGACCTGACTACAAGGCCGACTCTGAGTAAATCTCCTGGCGGTCGCGGTTCATAAGTAAAAGTACCCCTGGGTGCACTGTTCAGTTGGTATATTGGAATCATATCTCGTGTACTTTTTCATACCTTCGGCGATCTTTTTTTTTGCTTAATATCATGGTTCTGGTTGGAAAATCTATCGTGCACCTATGAGGACTTGTCATCGCCATGTCAAGTCAATGTGTGTTTTTCCTTGGGGTGTTGGGAGACGCGTCAAGTAAGCACTGTTCCCGTTAAGATGTCTTCGCGATATACCTATGACTAATTTTACCACAGAAAAACGTGCATTCTGTAAACATGGGAGCTTTGATCACGACACTGAGCTCTAAGACCTAAGATTAGTATTCCCCCTAGACCATGCTCCCTATCACTTTTTCCTGATGATCACTCATCCGAGTCAGTGCTTCATGCCAGTGACAGATTGTTGGATGTCTACACGCGCCCATCGCATGTGGCTTCGAATTGCATTCCCTCCCTCACCGTCGTGTCGGCTTGTGTATTGTTTGAACTTCGCAGTGCGGTTCACAGATATTCTAGCTACCTCCTCCACCCACTTTGATGACTTGCCCTTTGCATATCGATCCGATAGTTTCTATCGTCGATCAGAACGCGCGCCAGACCGAAAACTAGATACAACATTTCCATTAGAACGCTCAATATAACTCCAGGTACTGAATATTGTCCAACTCCCAGTCTCCAAGTTGCCTCCAAAAGTCCTACCACCACCTTTATAAGGGCTCGCCAACACCTACATACTTTGGTCGAACTCGAGGTGCTCACACCATCCTCTGTGCGATCTTGTCGGCGCCACATTGCCTTACACACCACCTTTCTGGGCAGGACCGCTGCGGCTTGCTGGAAGAAAACTGACGATAACGCTATCCCTCTCTTCGAGGGATACCTCCATCCTGTTCATCTACCGCCGGTAATCTTCGAGGTGAATCGGTATTCTGATCCCTACTATACATCATCACATCATCCCAGAAGTCCACCCTCCATTCCTTACCCACCTCGCAGTTGGTTGTGCCCCAGGAATCAGTCCATCCTTGAATACGCCTGCTGCGAAAGCTGTTGCCACCACTGCTTACCGGCCTCGATTTTCTATTGTACCTAGGTTCTTAGAACGACTCTTGCTAGAAAAGCGCCATTCCTTCGTCGCGTTCAGGTTCAGTTGGCAAAAACAGGACACACACACACCCAACTTTAACGCACGGCGAAAAATGGAAGTACTATCTAGGGAACGACTGTGCCGTGGTGTCAGCCTCGCGAACCATGGCGTGTGGCTCGGGTGCTTAGATATAAGCAAGGATAGCTCGGTCAGGCGGACCATTGTACTGCCGACTCTAAATTCATCTGGGAACTGCCTACCACTTGTACTATATTATATAACTCAACCAATCCTTTTCTATGCGGCACACCTCATGCAGACCGTTCGGAGAAGCTTGTCATTGAGGTCTATCTAAGCTTTAACATTCCCCACCGGAAACAAGATTGTGGAATTTCGTATGCTATGTAACATCTAAATATAATAATTCCCGAGGATATGTTGATATGGGGACGAACGTTCTTGCCTCAAGAAGAACCAACAAATTCTACGACTGATTTCTTGAACTCATTGGGCCTATATCGCACGACTAGTCAGCACGCTCTCTTGAATCAGCGCTGGGTGGCTCACCGTTCTGCGTGTACCCAATGTCCAGCATCCAATGCCTCGAGCGTATAATTTGGAAAGAAGCTCTCCAAGAGGGGTATCCCATGGCGGTTGATATACCTAATATACGAGATTAGAATAGTATCGAGGACTGCTTAAGCGATAAGAATGCACGCGCTCCTGCTGCCCTTTATGAACAATGTCCTGCCTGCCCAGGCTCTTTCACCAGGCGAATATGGAAAATCTCCAATATCAGCTACGGATTTGCCAATTATTCCAACTGGGACACGAAATTTAACATGCGGCTGGTCGGAGGTCGCTGACACTAGGTTTGTCAACAAGAAGGCACGTATTGACGGGTCCTGGGGTAGAAAAACATATTAAGAGGGAGAATAGTAAATATGATGATGTATACCTTCTCATACGCTGAGAGAAAATCTGCAGCCTCTTTTCTTGTTTTGAGTTTCTCCTGCTCTATCCGCTGCATAGCCCCAATATAGTCGCAGAACTGTGGGGACATCTTCGCCTTCACAGGCGCAATATCTACAACAATCAAGTTCTTCAATAAATTTGCGCGGGTATCAAGATAGGGACTGAGAGCAACGGCCATGGCGACTTTTCCTCCCCTATGGAAGCCTTTCAGCTCAATTTGACAGTCAAGTAGAAGATTAGCTTACATAGAGTGTCCAATTATTGTCGTTTGCTCTATATTGTGCTTGTGCATGAATTCCAGAACGTCCTGCGCCATGTCGGTATATGTCATTTGAGATGCATGAGGCGATGTTCCGTGGTTTCGTAAATCCTGGTTGATTCAAAGGTTAGGGAGGAATGTATAATGATAGGAAGGATGGAGCTCACGAGAGCATACACTGGCCTTTCAAGGTCTGCGCTGAGACCTTGAGCCAAAGTATTCCAATTCCTTTTTGAACCGCTATTTGGTACGAAGTGTCACGCATAGGATGATTGACTACACATTGGTCAAGTTGTTATATGCATGTTGACCGAAATGAGAGCGCACAATAACCCATGCAGTATTAGTACTGGTCCTTTGTCTTCACTGGCATTGGCCGGGGCATGAAGCTGGTAGTCCAGCACCACGCTGTTGGTTATTGTGCGTATTGATCTAGACACTAGCGCTTCACCCAAATCAGTCGACGTCTAAAACGAACACAAAGAAATGCCCACCAGAACTCTGCCAGGTTCTTCGTGAAGCTGAGGCAAGGGGTCGCCGAAGAATAAACATGGTAGAGCAAGCCTCCGAGAGGATCGAAGGCGAATTCAATTGTTAAAGTGGCGGTCCACGTGACAGTTGGCTTTTACCAAGTCCCAAATATTCTGGTGTCTCACGGCTTCTGTCCGCCTGTGTTTGCGAAACACCCAATGTTGGGCGCTCTACCCATGTATATGACGGATGTGGTTGCGATGAGGCTCTTCCCATCCGAATCCGAATCCACTCCTGACTAAGATCCCTTCAGGCTCACCGCCACAGTTATGATTCACTAAAGGTGGCAACCAGTGGCTACCCCGATAATACAATGCATAGTGTAATATAGATACAAAGTGGAGATCGGAGTGCTAAAGTTATCCGTTTAAATATTGAATATTGAGGCCGTACAAACAAATGTCCAATTGAAATGATGTAAAAATCCATAATGCACACAAACGACTGTGGTTGACCTAGAATGAATGGTCATAAAAATGCGGCATAGGCTACAATGGGATGGGGGGATAAGAGCCTCCCCAGGAGGGTTCGGCACGCAAAGAGTTGGTTTACTGGTAGGGGCTGTCAGAGGAAGGACTGGGTGCGTCCGCACTAATCCAGTCGGAATAACTGTAATAGTTCAAAAGAACTTGTTGCCCCACGATGTCAAAGATACCGGTGGGTTTAGTAAAGTCCACAGTCGACGCGCCGAGGTTGACGATCTGATTACTGAGCATGGATTGGTCGTCGAAAGGATCAAGGAAGGGGTTGGACACGACGTTCGCGAGCGTGCCGGGCTCGGACTCCGGGGATGAGTGTTGGCGGGAGGCAGGCAGACCCTCGAAGGGGACACGGAAGGTATGGGTGAAAGCCTTCCGAGGAGCGGGGGCAACCGCGGGTTCGTTCTCGTCCAGAGGGAATTTGCAAGCCTCAGGCTTATCCCCAGAACTTTTGGGAGAGTTAACAAAGCTCATGACTAGGAGAGAGGATGCTCACTGGGTACGCTCGTGGTTCTTGAGGTTACGTATCTGAGCATAGGGTTTACCACAATATTGGCAAGGGAATCGCCTGACAAAAGAAGAAAAAAAGAACCCTCCAGTCAGCAACAACAATAAAAGTGATTAGGTAAAAGGACCTACTGAGCGTTGGGGTTGTGCTTGAGGGTTTCTGAAAGGTGTCGTCTAAACTCGGCAGGACGACTGAAATCGAGGTCACAGGTTGTGCAGTAGCGGTCGGCCTAGTGGACAAAGGGGTGAATAGAAGGGTGGGAGAATGCTTGGACCCGCGCCCGTACCTTACGAACGAATCCGGGTTTAGGGGGTTGAGGCGTGCGAGGCATGGTGGCAATGAGGGTGAGGGCGGGGGGTGGAGTGCAGATGAATCCAAAAGATATTCAGAAGAATCTAGGAATCCTTGGATGAGTGGACCCACCTCCAGAAACGCTGAGCTTTATACTTTCCTGCAACATAGGCGGATTGGTCTTGGCCCAGTTTTTCAGAATTGCTTGATATAGTAGGTTTTCTGAAAATTACCTTGCACAGTAACTTGATGGATTGGTTCGGACATGGTTTTTGTGAAAGTTACGGGAAATGGCAAGCGTTTTGTTGGTGGATTGAACCCACATCAGAAAAAAGCTGGATATGGAAGGGCCACCAGGGGGAATTTGACTACTGGCCAAGAATGGCAGACCCGAGGAGAGCCTTTGTTAGTGAGACGGTCGCGAAGTGACAAAATTTACCTTTTCAAGACTCATAAAACTCCCTGGGCGGGACCGGGGGTTGTGCTGGGAGCCATCGAAAGAATGACACCAATGTAGCCAGTGACCACTCCAGTGTTCACTGCATATTGGCATTCGGGATATGCTGGTCGTGGCTGGATTAGTAGGGCCGAGGGTCCGTACACAGTCATGACAACCGAGATGGCGCACTTCCAAGGATTAGCAATGGCGAAGATGAGGCGTATGGGGTCGGCCGGGGTTCCGGGACACCCTAAGGGCTGTAAGACCAGATGGATAAGCCAGAGGGCAGTAGAGAACCAGCATCCGACCGACTTGTCTACAAACCAGGGGTGAGGCAGCTGAGCGACAGCAACCAAGACCAAGAACATAACTAGATAGGTCAAGTCTTCAGGGATTGCGGTTTCCGATGCAAGGAGATAGTTGCCTAATTCAGTCAGGAGATTGGCGGCCAAATACGAATACAGAACATCCTCCGGGGGTACAAAGAGAAAGGCTCTCAATTGTACTGGTCGCGGACGCAAACAGTAGCACAGAAGAGGGGTTCAATTTAGTGGAGGCATCTTTGGCGTCACACGCAAGGGAGCTACCAATAAACGTCGAGTGTCAGTTGGAAAGTTAATTTCCAGTCATGGAATGAAATGTGGGGTTCTGGAAATGTCTATTCATGGATAGGAAGTGGTACGACAGTGTCTAGATATCAATGCGTTTATAGCCCTTGACCTACAAACGGGAAAGGGTTAGGGCATGGATTGCTACTGCAGGTACTGATTTAACATACCCGGTTGTCCTGGAGCATTTGAATGTACTTATCCGCTAACCACTTGCAGTTCTCATAATGGTTAACGCCCTCTCCTTTCTGGCACTTTTCGAGCTCGTCACGAACAAGCCGAGCCTCCATGGCCTTGACCCATGACTCGCGAATGTGGTGGTCACGTTCCGCAAGTTTTTCTGAGCAATAACGATTAATCTGTCAGTATATGGGTAAAAACGCGCCAAACCCACCTTTGATCTGGGCCGTTCTTGTCTCGTCAAAGGACATGGTAGAGGTGGATGGATGGAGCGTGTTGTTCCTTGTTTGGTTGAACGGGTGTTTGCTCGGAATGTTCGGAGCTTTCATCCTTGATTTATTTGGATTATTTCTACTACAATCTTTTCTTTCATAAATGTTCTCTGACATACAATTCCAGGCCATCGGCCATCGGCCCTCGGTCCTAGTACTGCAACATATATCATGGTTGGCACTCGAATCATATCCGGCTAAGTGACTGAACAAAATAGCGAAATACCGCTATCACATGCCCCCCTGTGTGCTATAATGTATTTAGGCAACAGGGTTCAAGGCTCACCAACTGCATCCAACCCCGAACGACATGTACTCCTATCCTCTCCGTCTTCCTGTGGACAATCCGCTTGTCACCATCACCAATCGTACGCTCTCCCTTTCGTCACGCCAAATTCGCTACTGAGGCACCTAATAGCCCAAACCCACCTTTGGGTCATTGAACTTCACAACGGCCAGGATAACAGGCTGACCACAACACTAGTCAACAACGGCTTGCGTCCGGCCCTTGATACAGTTGAGAAACACTGGAGGGAGCGGTGGAGAAAGGCATTCACTGCCAATGACAGGGAAGGTGGCCGAGGTGCTCTGATCATTGTCGGGCGTCGCGACCAAGACAAATTCTTCAGCAACGGTGTGTCCGCTTTCGAGTTATATCCGTTGGATAGCTAACAGCAGATACCCTTCAGGTCTCGATTATGAGAGAGTGCGCCTTGATCCCAACTTCTTTCCTGGTGCGACGATCACTTATGCTCACATGGATAAATTAGCTTACCATGTCATGACAGAAACCTTCAACCCCCTTTTGGCCCGTCTCCTGTTGTTCCCAAGTGTGTCTATGTATGCCTTACCTTCACAGAAACCCTGACCTCGTCGTAGTCCCTACTATTGCCGCTATTAATGGACATTGCTATGCCGGAGGATTCATGCTGTCACTGGCTTGCGATTACCGCGTCATGACGGATGGCAGCACGCGGAATGCCTGGCTCTGTATGAACGAGGTACTTGCTCTGCTTGTTAGCCATGACATTTATCGAAATCAACGACGACTCGATTAGGTCCATTTCGGTGCCGTTTGGCCCCTGTCCTTCGCCGCGATCGTTAGGGCAAAGTTTGGCGACCACCGCCTTCACCGCAAGATTGCGCTAGAGGGTCACCGCTTCATTCCCACTGAAGCGCTCACAGATGGTATCCTAGACCATCTAGTCACCGGCAATACCGCTGCCGTGTTATCCAAGGCCGAGGAAGTTGCTGACAACCTCAGCATAAATGCTTCAGCTGGCGTCTGGGGCCTAATAAAGGTATGTCAACAGTTTTGGAACTCTACCAATAGTCGCTGATTTATATTGTCAGTCCGACATTTACCGTGATGCCGTAGAAACCATCAAGAAGAACTTGCGAACGACAAACCCAATCATTGAGGACGATGCTGCTAAGGCTCGACTGTAGCTGACATGTGTTCAAGATCATTCGGAAGATACGACCCAGGTTCCGGAATTTCACTAGATTTTATGTTGTACTTTGTTATATGTTCTAAAAACCTCTTCTCTGTGCCCGCTGTTTCATCAGATGCACGGGTTCAAAGCCGCCTGAGCACAAAGGTCCGATGATGGCATCCAGTTGTATCCGAACCCTGGTCCTTTCTCTGTTGTATCTTGAATGCTGCAACGTTTGTAGGTTTATTGCGCCGCTCCTCAACGGTCCGGATGACACACCGTGGTTCAGTATCAAGGTCTCTGGCTACCGTTGAACATGCTGAACTTCTATAGTGTGATGGTGGTTGCAGACTGTTGAATCCTCTGATGCCCAAGATGATACATATATATCCGTATGGCGTGCCAAGGAAAGAACCTCTGAACCTGTCCAGCGGTCATTGACTTGTTCCTACAGAACACTGTAAAATCCCTGTTGCCGTTGATGTCACATCTCCCGGGTCGCGCTTTCTGTTGCATCGCCCCGGTGTAGTCGACACCAAGGCTATCCATATCCTTGGAACTAGTGGTACCCAGGAAGATGTCAAATAAAAATAATCTCCTATATTGGCCGTCTGGCTACATGGGAGGTGTAGGCGTTCGGTTCGGTCCAAGTACAAAAGGTCCATGGTACGCTGGGGTACAGTAAATGCAGATTCTCTCCATGATTTATACAACCTCAGACCGAATCCTCCACCAAATTGCCATCCATGCTGCTGCGGTCTTCCGGAAGATTCACCCAGCCCGCGGAAGTGGCTCCCCGTTTCCTTGGAGAGGAGTTGAGGAACTCCTTCTTGCTTGGTTACTCCGACAAGCCCAAGCCGGCGTCACCGACGGTGCTACATATAATATCCCCTCCACAAACCACTCGAAATCATGGGAGAGCTTTTGTTTTAAAAAACAAAACTTTCGGATCCTTCAAAGAGATCACGGGAGTGGGCCGTCGGTCCCTCTTATCAGGCAGAACCCTATCTTTGTTGGTGTTGCGTTGGAAACCCCCCGGTCCCCCGGAGTAAGAATGTGGATGGGCGTGGATGGGCATAACCATCAAAGCTTTTTTGTCACAACACTTGTAAATACATGTGTCAATGTGACACTACCTTCGATTCCCAAACTGTGTTCAATGCTTCGAGATGATGCCGAAGATCCCGGCCACCAACGTTCAGTGATACCGCAGACTGGAGACACGGTCACCGGTGATTCCACTTAGGCATTGGTACTTTTCACATCGAACAATCAACAAACAATCCGTATCATCTTGTTGTCAAGACCAAATCTGTCAAGATGGTAGCTATTTTTATGCCGATATTTGCTTGCAACTGAGTTGATCGAGTTGTTGCGGATGGGGCTGATGGAAATGCTGGGAGAACAATTCCGTTGTTCACATGCATTCATACAACTACATATATCTAGTCTAGCTGATGGGGGGCGGTTTCTACACACCTTTTCCTCCCCCTCCTCCTTCGTCGCGGTTTGTGCTCCTGGCAGGGCATCTCCCTCTCTCTTTCATATCCCACCTTCCATTTCTTCTTCAGCTGTCCTCTTGAAGAGGTTTTTAGTTCCCTTGTCTTATCTTTCACATTATTAGTTCTCCAAGATGCAACTTCAAGTGTCGTTTACGACTTTGTTGGCCGGCATTTTTGTCGCTCTTTCAAGTTCTTCTGTTGATGCCCTGCCCCTTGCTAAGAGAGAGACTCCGGGAGTCATTACACTCCCCCTCAAGCGAGTCGAACTTTCCCGGTCCGTTCACCCTCAAATCGTGAGTTCCTTCTATTATTCTTCCGTAAGGTCGTGTCACGATTAATAACTATTCATTCAGCTCTTGCAGCAACACATTAATCGCAGCAGTCGTCGCCTTGCGCGGATGACTGGCCGAGACGAACCAACCTCCGAGGAGCTTACACGACATCTTGAGAAACGAGTTATCGCTGTCGAGGGCCCTGAGGGCCTTGAGAAGCGTTACAATCGACAGGGTGTTCCTAAGTCTAGACCCACCAGCGATACGACGTTGAAGACTGTGTCGACGAAGGCCAAAACCAACAGTCAAACCGGCTCTGGCAACAACCAGAAAAATGGACAAGCTAACAATGGCAAGGGAACTGCGAACACTAATAGTGGTAAAGGTAGCAAGGGGGCTACGAAGGGGACGAGTGTTACTGCTGGTGCAGCAAACGCTACAAGTACAAGCGGCGCCGTCACTGGAGGGACTAACAGCACAAGTACTACGGCTGGAGCACAAGAGTGAGTGATATTTCGTGTTGTCTACTGTTACCTTCGAGAGACTGACGTCGACTTATTGCAGAGTCGCAGTGGACAATGTTACCAACGCCAATACACCCGCTACCGCAAACTCTCTCGGACTTGATATCGAGTATGTGACTATATTCCTCATATTCCAAACACCTCTCATCTGGACACAGAGCGAACGATGTTGGTTATCTAGCCACTGTTCAGATGGGCACACCGCCACAGGATTTTCTACTTCTCATGGACTCTGGCTCAGCTGATCTCTGGGTTGGTGCTGAGAACTGCCAATCGCAGGGCGGAGGTGACTGCGTGAGTAATATCTAAATAATGTTTCTCAGCGAAATATATAACCCATCACTCTTCCAGGGTAACCACAGGTTCTTGGGTACTACTGCTTCAAGCACATTTGTCGATACAAACGCTCCATTCTCCGTCACATATGGCACTGGTTCTGTCTCTGGAGACATCATAACTGACAACCTTGCCATTGCTGGTCTTCAACTTACGGGCCACACATTCGGTGTAGCCACTACTGAGAGTGTTGATTTCTCGAGCAACACGACCCCCTTCGACGGCCTTATGGGCTTGGCACAATCAGTGGGTTTTCGCCTGCAACGGCTGAGCGATGTACTAATCCTCATGATTTAGACCTTATCTGAGCAGAAAACCGCCACCCCGATCGAGGCCCTCGCAAGTCAGAAGCTGGTCAATGCGGCCGTGATTGGTTACAAGATCTCTCGTCTTGCGGATAACAAGAATGACGGTGAGATCACTTTCGGGTGAGTAGTGTTCCTATATTACGTGGCCTCTTTTTAACAAGAATCACAGTGGTACCGATCCGACGAAGTTTGACCCCGCAAGTGTCGTTACCCTTCCCAATGTGAACACCCAAGGATTCTGGGAATCCGCAATGGATGCTGTCTCGGTTAATGGCCAGAGCCTCAATTTGCAAGGGCGTACTGCCATCCTTGACACTGGTCAGTCGATTTCTTCTTTGGGCGGGGCTCAGATTCTTACCGGATAACGGTTTATAGGTACTACCCTGATCGTTGCCCCCGATGCTGATGCCCAGGCTGTTCACGCTGCAATTCCCGGAGCCCAGCCCGATGGTCAAGGAGGATTTACCGTGCCATGCACTACTACAGCTCAAGTCGCCCTCACTTTCGGTGGAAAGGCATTCGCGATCGAACCCAAAGACATCGCCTTCCAACCTGTTGACCCCAACAACCCCACTGGTGACTGCACGTCTGGCATTGCCTCCGGGAACATTGGCGGTGCTAACGAGTGGCTTGTGAGTCCCGTCATACTTGCTGTTGGATGCTTCAAGCACTAACCCTAATTCTCGCCGATAGGTGGGTGATGTCTTCTTGAAGAACGCTTACTTCTCAACGGACGTGGGGAACAACCAAATGTCTTTAGCCACCCTCGTTTAATAGCTTAGATACACCCATTTCTCAGGAGCATGTATTAATAGTTACTGCAATCTAAGGGGACGTTTAGGGAATTCTCAGACACGCGCAAACGAGATGATGATCTTGACTATTAACCACCATGTGCTCAACGTGCATTTGTAGTGATACCGACAGCTTCAGGACTGGATGACATTGTCAGGTGTCCTGGGACGCTAGGCGGGCCTTAGGACGCGTGTGATGAGCATCGGAGCTTCGAAAGCTTGGTTGACTCCACAGCGCCGGGCACAAGCCGTAAGGCCGTAATATTCATTGGGATTTCGCTAACGTTCACCAACCATTCAGCTTTCATCTCTCGACACGATACGGCTCTTTCGCTCCTTTTATCGTCCTCTCTTTGCTCTGTCCTTCTTTGACTCTTAATTCTCCTTGCGATGGGTTCTGGGTTGGTGCTGATGCATCTCACTCAGTTCTTTGTTGGTTTATTGCTCTTCTCGACTGATGTTCGGGCAGGCCCGTTGGGTGGAATGGTGTCGATTCCCCTTGAAAAGGCAGGACGAGAGCTCAGCCCAGGTCTTCCTTCTGCTGTGGTGCGCATAGTTGTTACTTTTCGCGGAACACGAGGCTGAAGAAGACCCCGAACTTTCAGCTTCACCAACAATATGCAAATAGAGGCATCCGTCGGTTGGCACATATGAAGGGTCAACCACGCCCCTCAGACCTTGACCTCTGGGGAAAGATTTCCAACAGGTTGTCCAGTCTTCCTAAAGACTCGGAGTTCATGAGGAAGCTGGAAATTGCAGCTCTCTCGGATCCTAATTCCCTCTCGTCCCGGAAATTCCGCCATCTTGCTCGAGCCACGAATGGGGACGATTCATCCGCACTCCCATCGCCAGCCTCCTACCCGAATAGTTTGGGACTCGAGATCCAGTGGGCTTTTTTTTCTTGAGTGGTTATTTGGGTTCCTAACATCAGTACAGATCCAATGATTACGGTTGTGCGTTTTCTATCTCACGGGACTGAATAATCGGGAAGCTTAAGCTTCATGTAGATTATGCCAAACTTATGATTGGCACACCGCCGAAAGAGTTCTCCTTGCTTATGGATTCTGGTTCGGCGGATTTCTGGGTCGGCGGTGAAGGTTGTAAAGGTGATAATGGGCAGGATTGCGTATGTTCCTCGATCACCTTAACTCCAGTCCTTCCTCATCGAATCTCTATCAAAGGGAAATCATACCTATCTAGGACTCAACAGCAGCACAACTTTGAAGGACCTTCATGATCCCTGGGCCATTAACTACAACACAGGTGAAGTGTCTGGGAGTATGATACAAGATGACATCTCGATCGCTGGTTTACGTCTGAGCGGCTTTAAGTTCGGGGTCGCATTCAAAGAGAGTCCAGAATTCACAGGGTCAGATCTTTCGAGTTTGACAGGTGAATATACTTACTCATTGTTTGTAGAAATGAAATTCTTTTTGATGGGCTCGCCGGTCTTGCGAAATCTGTGAGTATTTTATGCCCCTGCCCTGTTGAGATGTTCTTCATAGCACCATTTCCCAGGCTGTTTCTCGGCAAAGAACGATGACTCTTGTAGAAGCCCTTCATAAATCAGGTGTTATCAAGAACTCGATCGTCTCATTCAAGATTCCTCGACTCGCAGACCATAAGAACGATGGAGAAATGGCGCTGGGAGGGATGAACCCTGCAAAATATGATTCAAAGTCTGTCGTTACAGTGAAGAACCTGAATAGAATTGGATTCTGGGAAACTCCAATCAACGAAGTCAAGATCGATGGCAAGCCGAGTGGCTGGACCAATCGGACCGGGGTTCTGGACACTGGTACTGTACGAACATTTTTGAATCTGATGAATGAGGCAGGAGGAAACTGATTTATTATTTCACTCGCTGTGATTGATCGTGCAGGCTCTTTTAATGGCGCCTCGGGAGGTAAGTGCCGTGTCATCTTGCTTTCAATGGTGTGCTGACTTGAGATACGCGTACGGGGGAATAGGATGTAGATGCCATCCATTCGCGAATCCCCGGTGCGAAGCAGGCTAGCGGAAGCTGGACAGTTCCTTGCGCGACCAAAACCTCTCTTGCGCTTACCATCGGGAATATTGATTTTTCCATTGATCCCCGGGACCTCGCATTTATTCCTGCTGATGACAGCGGAAAAGATTGCTGGTCAGGCATTGGAGTCGGTACCGTAGGCCCATTTCACTTGCCCACGACATGGCTGGTACGCCCCATCACATTTTCGATCGACAGCCATGCATGCTCACGTTGATATCACTATGGCATGGCGTTTCCAGCTTGGAAATACATTCTTGAAGAATGTCTACAGCAGTATGAATGCGGATGAGGGCAAGGACGAGATCAGTTTCGCCAAGCTCAGATAGGGAAAATGCTGCGTCATCAGTGCATGACGGCGGCGGTTCGGCTTGTTTCCCTTTCGTTTTCTCCTTGCAGACTTTTTGTCTCAACGTCTGGGATATTTTTTTTGTTTATTTTTTGCTCATCTCTATTGATATCTGCAACACCGGACTGCTTGTATCTTGTTATTCTTTTTTTTTGGTTTTTGTTTCATTTTCTTGCGCAGTTGCATTCCTTTTATGAACTACAGTTGGTTCATCTGAGAGACGAACCGAACCTGCTTTGTTCGTTCCTAGGTCTAATTCCGTACGGGCTGGTCCCGCGCCTATCATCTCGAGCCTTTTCTGGTGATTGTCCCAGTCGCGCTGCATACTCATATGGCTCATATGGCAACCAGACTCGGAAGCTCGGGGCTGCTCTTTCATAATAGTCGTGATTATTTTATTGATTAGGACTTATTGCATGCTATATACCTAGTCCATTCCATGGTGTGGTTGAGTGCATTTGCCACGTCTACGACCACCTAGCACATACACACCCACCCTCCAAGCACTGCAGCCCATGACCACGATACGAATAGCTGTGTTTCGCCGTGATGCCTGGTGACTGCCTTCTCGGTGAATAGCGAGATTTTCCAATCAGTCTGAATAATGAGACAGAAGCTAAAGAAGTCAAAAGGGGTAAGTATGAGAGGACGAGGAAAGCCGGAATGACGTTACTAACATCATAGCATCCCACCAACTGATCCAGCGGTTGCGGACGGAGCCAGGAGCGACACAGGTGAGTGAAAAACTTTTTCCTTCCACCTAAGTATGGACTTTGTCCTCCTGATCCACGGCGCGCATCTTTTCCAGCCCTTCAAAAAAGGGAGTATGACTCGTAGGTGACTTCTGTGAATCGAAGGCCATCCTGGATCAATAAAATTATATTATAACTTCCAGACCACAAAGACAACGTACTTGCTATATACACATCGGCAAAAGCCCCTTCTACCCTTCAGATTAGTGCTTGATGGCCCAGAATGTTCACGACCTGCAGCGGATGACCCCGAACCACGCAGGCAGGCTGGAAAATTTCCATCTAGATTCATAATTGAGTTGCTAAAAGCATGCACTAGGAGATAATAAAGAGGTGAGGACCAAAAACAAAGACATAGACAGGTGAAAAATTGTGTGGAAGAAGTGTACAAGCAAATATGGGTGGGGGTAATGGTACTTGATGAGAAGAAAAACGCCTAGTACAAGAAAGCGATACGAAGACAACTACGCTAATTAAAAAATGTGACGACTTGACCTTGGTACTACGACTACTAATGAAACAACAGGGATTAGCTATCTGGGGGGATGGGGAGCAGCCTATGTTGTTGCGGCGCAGTGGATCTGGGGGGGTGGGGGGGAATTGAATGAGGTGGGTTGTGGTGCATTGCGGTTTGTGATACACTGAAGAAGTGGGAAAATTTGATAAAAGGCAAGTGAGTGTCAGATTCTGTTTCACGATACATTGGATTGGAGGTGAACTTTTGTGTATGCGTGCGTGATGTGAATGAGAGGCGAGGTGGGAGTATAATGACGGTGACGGTAATCCAACGGTCAATCCGAGAACAGCGGTAAAGCACAACAGGCATGGGGTGGGAGGTAGGGGACAGGAAACTCGGAAGCACCAGCTTCAAATCTCCGGGGGAACCGTCAACGAGAAGTAGGGGTGGTTTAGCGCCTCCCGTACTGAAATCCGCTGGGCGGGATCGAAGGCCAAAAGCCGCTGCACGAGGTGCAGGAATTGCTGGTTGAGGTTGTCTATTGGAGGAATAACTTCCTCCAGCGGGCGAGTATTCCGGACGTCTCGCTTACTTTGCCGGGTAGCCTTGGGTTTTGGCCAATCAAGCCGGCCGTCTTTGAAGAACTCCGGTTTCGATCGCTGACCAGCGTGGGCAAAACGCTCAGGCATTTTGCCCATCACCATTTCCATCATGGCAAGGTGCTCCAGGTTGTCATGTGTTTGATAGAGGGCGACTCCTGTGTAGAACTCAACAAGGATGCATCCGAGTGAGTAAGCATCGCAAGGGAACGACCAGCCGAGTCCTAATTAATCAAGAAAGCTCAGTTGATAGTCGCCGAGAGCCATCAGTCACAAATACGCACCAAGGATGATTTCAGGAGCACGGTAGTGACGGGTTGATACGACAGTGGAATGGTATTCTGACTCGAACG
This sequence comes from Macrolepiota fuliginosa MF-IS2, assembly GCA_015584085.1. Taxonomy (NCBI): domain Eukaryota; kingdom Fungi; phylum Basidiomycota; class Agaricomycetes; order Agaricales; family Agaricaceae; genus Macrolepiota; species Macrolepiota fuliginosa. The sequence continues at coordinate 71,120 of MU151061.1, read as the reverse complement.
TCGCTGAGCCAAAATCTATTAGGCGGATTTCTGTGGATTGGAGAATGCGTTTTGGTTTGGGGGGAGCGTTCCGCTGTGGGTAGACGTCAGCTCATGTGAAGAGTGGAGCCGAGTCTGGGACCTTGCCTTATGGGATGATTGTACGTGGACGATTTTGTAATCATTACGGACTAGGAGGATATTTTCCGGCTTGAGATCAGTATGGATAAGACGCAGGTCGTGTAGAACTTGCGGTATGTTAACTGGGGTCGTAAATTCAGTGGCAGGACTGGACGTACAGGCAACACTGCCCAGAAGCTGTTTGGCGAAATCTTGGATGTGGTGCCGAGGAAATGGCGCAAACTCATTTTCCTTCAAGAAGTCGTAGACGCACATCCCAAGAAGCTCAGACACAAGACATATGTGGTTTCTATGATCAAACCAATGTAGAAGGTGTATGCATTTGCTGTTAGCGAATGGTTAAGTACGGCGCTAATGGGAACGGACGGGGCCGACCTACTTCCGGTTCAAGGGATCGCGTTCTTTTAGCTTCTGGAGGACGCGGACTTCAATCCTGCTAGCATCACGATATTTGGGTATCGCGCGGATTATCTTGATGGCTACTCTTGAGTTGTTTTGCGTATCGATGGCTTCTACAACCTTGCCAAAGGTCCCCTGTCCGAGCAGACGGACCGTGCGATCTGACGGGAGGCGTGAGCAAGAACATTTCCGATGGGTGATAGAGGACATACAACGTCGGTAGATCATGTCATCTGGGACGATGATATAGTGTCCCTCTTTGTCATCACAGGGCGCGGGGCCCTTGGATGCCTGAAGAACAACCCCAGAGCAAGTTAGTACGTCATCAGAGGATAAATGGAGGCATCTACGGACGTCGTCTGTTGCAACGTTGCTTCTGAAATCGTTGGACTTTGGGGGTAAAAGTGCCTGGGATTGGTGGGAGGTCTGGATGGGCTTCTTTGCAGGCGGCGCACGGACCTCCTCTTGATGGTCTCGCTTCCGCTTCTTTGGAGCGGGGGCAGTGATTGATGAAGAGCTGGAGGAAAGAGCCTGTGCTTCGGCGGCAGCCCGTGCCCTTGTACGGATGGGGGCAGAGAACATGGGTGGTTGGTATGAGGCGGAATAATTTGGATTATGTGTTGTGGCAGGGGAAATTGTGGCAGGGGGAGGCGTATCCTCGATGACGATGACTTCGCGGAGTCTGCCATCGCTGTCGACTTCCTGGACCTCGCTGTATTGTACCGAGTATCTCGCTGCGCGTTTCCGCTTGCGTGTGCCTACAGGTGGTGTAGGCTTCACGCTTGGGCCAGCTGGATTGGTGTTAACGGCGCCGTTGATGGATTGGCGAGAATACTGGGCCACAACTTGGGCTGGAAGCGGGTGGACCGCTGCCGACATTGTCTGTGTGGTAGTGAACGACGTGGTGAAAGATTAAGAGGGGGGAAAGTGAGGGAAACCTGGGTGCTTGCAGAGCCAAATGGATCCTGAACAGTGTCGATGCCTTTGTTGTCCGTTGTTTGCACACGAACCACCCACAGTGGCTTGGTTCGTTCTGTCACATGCCCAGCCGAGCCAGTGTCCGCGTAAACAGACGCAAACAATCACGCAGACTGTCCCCGACGACGAGCACTCATTTAGTCCTTGCTCGTCATCCACATCGACCGCGGCGTTATCGCCCGCTGCGACGACAATGCGCGGCCTTGCTTTCCCACACTCTGGCCCTCTCACCCCCGACATTCCTGACCCTCTTCTTTCCCCACCCACCACCGCCCCCGACATCCCCATCGACCCCGCACTCAGCGAAACTCCCGTCGACCCAGCTCTGCTTTCAGTCAAACAACCCTCTCTCTCGCCCCAGGTCAGTACTCATTCAAACCACCTGCTATCTTAAACGCGTCTATCGCGTCTTGCCTTTTATTTCGTGCGAGCTAAGCATATGGACTCATCTGCCTTTGTATCATTTTTCAGCCGCCTTTACTCCCAGTAGCGCTTGCAGAATTCCCAAATCCACCCCTTCCACCTTCCGATCAATGGTCACAAGAAAGATTGCCCGAAGGCGATCCGTTTGCGCCGCAGAACACCACCCCATACCTGCCAATCATCGCCGAACAACCTGTGCCCCCGCCTCACGCATTCAAGCCCCTGAAGAGACGGCGGCGGTTTCACAGAGACGAGGAATGCAGCTTTTGTCAAGGCAACGACGCGAAGAACAAGTCTGGCGAGCCAGAACCCATGGTGACTTGCCATGAATGTGGACGAAGTGGTATGTCCCTATTTCCGGCCTTCATTACGTGCTATGATTTCATTACCCTCCCAACCGGCCAGGCCACCCAAGTTGCATGGAACTCTCCAAGATTGGTGACATGCTTCGCTCCTATCCATGGAAATGCATCGAGTGCAAAAACTGCGAATTGTGTGGTGAAAAGGGCGACGATGTGAGCCATGTGTTTCTCATTAAGCGAAAGGGTGCTAAAAATCGCTAATTAGGAAAGGATACTCTTTTGCGACGGCTGTGATCGCGGTAAGTGTTCTTTCAGATCAAACCCTTCATTCCTAAGCCCGGAATTAATCCCCAGGGTGGCATTTCGATTGTATGCAACCTCCCATCAACGATTTACCCGAAGGCGAGTGGTACTGCCCACCCTGTCGAGGAGCAGCCGCGCAATCGTATTTTTCACCGGTTCCTCTCCCACCACAACCTCCACCAGATATGCTCGTCGACGATCCCTCAATCCAGCCCATCCCGCCACCACCTGGCTCCGAATCCAATCGTGAAACGTCCGTCGCTTCATCCTCCCGCTCCGTACCCCCCTCCGCACACCCCAGACCCAGAGGACCAGGCCGACCGCGCAAACAACCAAAGCCCCAACACTCAGCTGCAGACGACTCTGATGGGAATGAAGACGCGGAGGTCGATGTGGAGGGCTCAATCACAACACAAGTGCAAACACAGTCGGGGAGATCAAGGCTCAAAGGTACCCGCAAGCGAGGTCGGCCGCCCAAGTATCGGCCGCTACCAGAAGGAGAGGAAGAGGAAGAAATAGTTGATGCGGAAGTTGTAATTGAGGAAGAAGAAGATTTCGAAGCCACTCCCATACAGCCCCGCACATCCCGTAAACGCAAACGCGAGCCAGAATTCGAATCTTCCTCACCCGCTCCCATCCCACGCGTGCGGCTTCGGCTACCCACGACAAGGAACAGTGCTAAGGGAAAGGAGAAGGAAGAGCAGGAAGAGCTTCTGGGGATGTTTGATGGGATTCTGAATGTCGAGGATCGGGATACGACCAAGACGATAATCACAAATCACGACAAACAGCTTTTCGAGCGGAGCAGACTGGAAGCCGAGGTTTGTGATTTAGCGCTCAAGGGTATGTGATATTGACCCGCCCGACAGAGAAAGCTCGCACCACCACCCCCACCTCCATCAGCAACGAGTACCACATCCAGCCACGCCTTCTCCCGCTCCTCCATCTCCGCTTCGGACAGCAACACATTCGATTTCTCGCCCGCCGGCCCATCCCGCCCCACACGCTCAACAACACTTCAACAAACTCAACACCACCCGCCACTCACACCCTCGCCCGTACCATCAACTCCTGGGCCCCTGTATACAATCACCACGCGGAACGACCCAGAGACGCTGAGAATCAAGACGATACGGTTCGGGCAGTATGATATCAAGACATGGTATGATGCGCCATTCCCGGAGGAGTATGCATCGATACCGGATGGGCGAATGTGGATATGTGAGTTTTGTTTAAAGTATATGAAGAGCCGGTTTCAGGCGATGCGGCATCGGGTGAGTTGAGTCATTTGTTGGTACGCGTTACGGCGTGAGTGACGTATGTTGTTTTCTAGCTGAAGTGCAAGGTGCGGCATCCGCCTGGAGATGAGATATACAGAGATGGAGTGATTTCGATATTTGAGGTTGATGGACGGAAGAATAAGGTACGCTGGTTTGGCTTGGAATCGGGTCTTAAGGTTTATCCCTTACGTGCTATGTTTAGATATATTGTCAAAATCTCTGTCTATTGTCCAAGATGTTCTTGGACCACAAGTCTTTATTCTATGACGTCGAGCCGTTCCTGTTCTACGTCATAACGGAGGTAGATGACTTCGGGGCACGGTTCGTGGGGTATTTCAGTAAAGAGAAGCGGAGCTTGAAGGATTATAATCTGAGCTGTATCATGACGCTACCAGTGAGGCAGAGACAGGGATGGGGGAATCTGTTGATTGACTTTAGTGCGTGCAGTCCTGTTTTTAAAAGATTACCTCCTGTGATGGGCTGATGCTGTCGTAGGTTACCTATTGTCCAAGGTAGAACAACGAACGGGGTCCCCAGAGAAACCACTGTCGAGTCTTGGTGCGCTGGGGTACAGAAATTATTGGACACTGGCTGTGATGCGGTATCTTGAACACGCGCCAGATCATCCTCGACTAGAAGGTGCGTAAGATATGACGATCATCCGGATCAGCGGAAGTGCTGATGCCCTGAATCCTGAAATGACGACACTACAGAGATCAGCTCGGCTACGTCGATGACGCTGGAAGATGTGTACGAAACGTTAGCGCAGCAAAGTATGGTTTTTATTCGTGAACCGACACCGCCGCCAATAAAGCCGATACCAGGCCAGGCGATTCGAATACCGAAGAGCCGGAAGAACGGGACGCCGTTGCTGCGGAGATCAAAGTCGTCTACTCAGATGCACAAGGCGCAGTCGAGGTATAAAAGCCAGGAGGCTGTTAATGGGCATGGACACGGGAATGATGCGAGTGTGCCGTTTGTGGCGCCGAAGCATTATCAAATACGGTTTGAGCGGGAGAAGGTGAAGGCGTATGTGAGGAATTGGGAGGCGAAGGGGTATTTGGTGTTGAAGCCGGAGAAGCTGCAGTGGACACCGTATTTGTTGTCGAGGGGGGCGGTTGAGGAGAGTAAAGTGCATCTTGCGGTGTTGAATGGGGCAGGGTCAGAGACAGGGTCGTCGGAGGGGTTGATGATGAACGGGGCACATAGTGAACCTGCGATGACGCCGGGCGAGAAGCCCTCGGTGTCCCCGGTACTGTCCACACCTGAGGTTGGTAGTATGCAAGAGGAGGAGGAAGACGACGATGCGGATGAGTTGCCAGTGTTAAAGAGAAGGAGTACAAGACGACAGAGCACACAGACACCGAGACGGACGCGACAGTCGAATAACAACCACCAGACGCCGACACCGACACGCAAGATGGCAGAAGACGAGGACGAGGAGGACCCAAGGTCTGTGCGGCGGCGGAACCGGATGGCCCGGAAAGAGGAGGGTGAGGAAGAGGTGATACACAAACGACGGCGGGTTGAAACCGAGTCGCCGTCGAAAGTGTGTGAGCAAGCGGAGAACTGCGGCGGGCTGGTTGACGTGAAGTCTGAAGATGCAGGGACGCCACTGACCGGGTTGACGAGTCCAAGTGATGAGACGACCGTGTTTGGGGTGGAGGGACCAGTTGAGAAGCGGGCCGGGCTGCCGGTGTCGCTGGAACGGTCGACGATTGAGATGGAGATGGGAGACGAGGATGCGGAGGGGAGTGATGAGGACGCGGAGGCAGTATATAGCAGGGTAGATACCTAATTGAGCGTGGGAGCTTAGTCAGCGGGGGTGTGGCTCGGTTGTGTGTGTGAACTGGACTGGCACGGTTACCGCGAGGATGGACGGACGCAAGTGTGTTTGGTTTGTTGTCCGCCTGGTTCTGTGCTGATGTGAGCTCATGGCGCAGTGAGTCGACGATGCAGTACGGCCACCTGCCCACCCTGGGCGAGCGCCGCGACTCCAACCTGGACAGCAACGGCTCGGTGCGTCCTCTCTGCCCGAACCACCAGATATTCTAACTCTCTTCCACAAGACCCCCTTCCAGACACAGCTGGGACAGGCCCTCGGCACTCACCTCCAGCAGCCCCAGTACCGCACTGACTACCGCAACCTTTCAACCTCCCCTCCTTCCCATCCACAGCCCCCACCCTCCCACTCACCCCTCGCTTTCACTGTCCAAGCCCCATCACCGAGTGTCAAGCGTAAACATGCTGATAATCCAATCCCACAGCAGGTCCTCAAGCGCAGGCGAGAGCCCGACGACGCCGACCCCTACGACCTCGACCCCGCAGGCCAGGGCGCAAAGCACTGGACGGACGAGGAAAAGACAAAACTCTTTACCTGGCTCATGGGCCCAGGTCAGGACGAACACTGGAACGCCCTCCGCGCAACAAAAAACTCGTGTCTCCGCGAGGTCCGTCGCCCCAGCTGTCGTCTTGCCCCACTTACCATCCCCCCCACTAGTGTGCCATGGACGTCTTTGGCAGTAAAAAGACATACCAGGCGCTCAAGGGCTGTTACGAACGTAATTTTAATCTTTTCAAGCAGATATACGCCTTTGAGCAGTTCCACGCGCCTAATAACAATCTCGCCCACTTCAACGAGGCCGATCGCCTGAGAGAGTACGAGCGTCGTCTTGCAGCTGCGCGCAAGGCTGGTTGTGACGTGGGCAACATCACCGCCCGCACGATCGAGCATTGGCACCGGCGAAGCTGGTACGAGCTCTTTTACCGCCGGTAAAGAAACCTAATCAAATCGTCTGCAATGTCACTTGCCAAATAACTGACCTGATTCTTGCTACAGATGGCACGGCGATCCAGCCACGACACGTCCCAGCCAATCGCGGAACAACAACAGTACAAATAGCAACCAAGGGCCTGCAGAGGACACCGAAGCAGACGACGACACCCAACAACACCAACCACAGCCTCCGCCCGCACCTCACCCGCACCAGCCCCAACAGGCACCTACACAGCCCCAACCGCCACCCCAACAGCAACAACAACAGCAACAAAACACGGCCGCGCTCGATTTCTCAGATCCCACAGGCGCACTTACGAATGGCATCAACGGATTCACACCACATCTTACCTACATCAACCCGCAGTCACTCCGCGATAACCCCCTCGTGCCCCCCTCACCAGCCACCGTCCCGACCGGCCCGAGCAGCACAACAGCCCATGCTGCTGCCGTTGGTACTGCTGCCGTTGGTGTTAGCGCTGGCGCTGGTTCCGGTGTTCCATCCACTGGCCCATCCACCGCTTCTTCTGCCGTTAACGGTGCAGCTTCTTCATCTTCTATCCCCAGTTCGCACTCCCATATTCCCAATGTGGGTCATACCGGTTCGCATCCTACTCTAATAAACTCCAATACTGCTTCCTCCTCCACTTCTGCTTCGTCTTCCGCGCCCGGTGGTTCTTCTATCCCATCGGGAGGCCCCAATGATCCCCCTGTGGTAAACATAACGATCACGCAGAGTATGCTGTCGACCTATCTGCAGTTCTTGCAAGTACAGACGCAGACGGGAAAGATGAAGTTGGAGTATTTGAGGAGAAGGGAGGAGCGAGAGGAAAAGGAGAGTGTGCAGAGGAGGGAGATGGAAAGAATGAAGCTCGAGCGGGAAGCCGCCGAATTCGAACATTCGAAACATTCTGCAAACACGAAACAGAAAGCAGATAGAGCTATAGTGAGCCAAACCTTTATATCCAGCCCGCCCGCCCGCGTGTGTGTGTACTTATATCCGTTTGAACAGGAACTGCTCAGCAATCCATCAATCGATGCTTCGGTTAAACACGCCGCGAGCGAGTTTTTGAAAAAGCTCTTCGCATCAGACTAATTTTCATTACACCCCAAGAGACGTTCTCTTCCCCCTGTCATGTTCGTTTCCTGTCTCCTTTGTGCTTTTCAATATATATATATCCGGTGTTTTCTAGTAGTCTTCTTTTCAGATCTAACGTTTACTACCCCTGTGTGTGTTGTATTTATCCGTGTTGACAACAATGACTCCTGGATGGTTCGGTTCTCTCTGTGTGGCGAAAAAAGATGTCTACTCTATACATATGAACATGGTTCTTCTATACTTAGATCGTGTGTGTATATGGTGGAAATCATGAAATGCTCGTGGCCCACCCCATTCAAATCGGGGGCGCAAATCCATCCCTCGGCCCTAATCTAACCTACCTCCCTTGTCCCTTTTGGCAGCCAGCTTGAGATCGCTCAGCGCGATCGATGACCGCTCACACATCCCTCGGAAAATGCCATTCGGGTTCTTGAATAGATGTTCAGGCGTATCGAATTCCTGGCTCAAACAATCAGAACGAGCCAAACCCCCAAGAGAGAGCGCGGCATAAACAGTTCTCGCCACGAACACTTACAACGATCTCCCCTGCGTCCATCACACAAATCCGGTCGTAGGATATGATCGTGCGTAGTCGGTCTGATGCGACGTGCGGAGGATCACCGCATCAGAGATAATGAACGTGTGGAGTAGCGGAGGGAACAGTTTTTTAATTCAGTCGTGGTTCGTTCAGGGCGCTAAATGCACTTACGAGCGATACAAAGAACCGTCCGGTCTTTGAATTCGTATGCGATCGTATCTTGAATGTTCCGGTCTGTTTCATAGTCGACAGATGCTGTTCATTCCAAGAAAAAGGGAGGGAAGGAAACCGAATCGTCGGTCAGTTCGCGATCTGTCAATTTTAATAGATCCAAGAAATTCAAGTGAGGGGATAGGATGATGAATAAGTATTTGTGGCAAGGTCACGCGCCCGGACCCCTTGTTCCAATCCAAAGAGAAGCCAGGCTAGCCAACCGACCAACCAACCAGATAATCATCTGGCCAGAAGACCTCTAGAGTAGGTGTGGTCCATGGATCAAACCAAACCCCTCTCGTCTCGCTTCGTTCGTCCGTTTTCCCCGCCAATTCAGTGATGCTACCGGTGGTGGTAAGCCCTGAACCGAGCTCGGGATAATAAACGGAGATAATGCATGCCTTCGTTTCGGATACTTATGTAGCACGCAAGGGTGGATGGATGAACGTGCACAACGCCGAGCGAAGGATGACAAAGCAATAAATATATATAACAGCATGAATGAACGCACCAGTAGCTTCGTCCAGGATGATAATTTTAGCGTTTTTGACCAATGCCCGGGCAAGGGAAACGAGTGATCGCTATTGTCAGAATATACCAGTCAATCTGCCAGTTCAAACCCGAAGAATTCTATTTGAAGAATGCTCGCTCACCTGTCCGATGGACAAGTTCGACCCCTCGTCCTCAATGATACTATCCAAGGTGAACCGGTTTACGGGCGTCTGCGTACCACTACCACCCGATGGTTCCCCCTCCTCCGAAGCCAGGCCCGAATCTCGTTTGGTTCCTGCCTCCGAAGGTACTAAGTACGAACGCTTCAGTGCATCCCATAGCGTGGCATCGTCGTGGAGATTGAAGGGATCAAGATTTGACCGCAGTGTGCCCGAAACTGAACAACCGCAAATCAGCACACATACATATACTCACGCAAGTCAGTCGATTCGTATTCAAAATCAATACTCACAGAGAAGCTGAAAATTTGATGGTATCCGTGAGCGGCTCGGCGGCTTTCACAAAATAAAATGCTTACGGGATCCTGGGGAATAATGGCGAGGGCATTCCGGAGATCAGAAAGTCCTATTTTGGACGTGTCGACACCATCAATGAGGATCGAGCCAGAACTGAGTTCAACAATTCGATAGAGTGCTGATGTCCATGGGATAAGCCGTTGGATGTTTCTTACTCGGCTTGGCTAATGACGTACCTGTCATAATTGAACTCTTGCCAGCACCAGTCCTGTATTTGATAAACACCCCCGGTTCAGTATATGTACCCGTAGGACCACGGAATCACCACGAACCTTCCAACGATCCCGATCTTCTCACCGGCACGTACGCTCATGGAAATGCCTTTGAGTACTGGTGGTAGTCCAGGGCGGTAATTTAAGAATACGTTCTGAAGCTCCACGCGTCCTTCTGCCGGCCAAGGGTTGGCTGGCTTTGTTTCGGGTATTTCGTAGGGTGCTTCCTGTTCGACTTCGTTCGCATAGTGGACGATCCGTTCGACTGAATTCATATTATTCTCGACCTCGGCGCTTTGCCGAACCATAAAACCAAACCTGAAAACCCAAATCCATCAGCCAATCCGTAAGCAATCGCACTAGACAGCACTTACGCTTGCTGAACACTTAGAATGTACGACAGGACCAGACCAGTCTGAGACGGCAGGATCGTGAACCGAGTTCCGACACTCAACATCCCAACCGTAAATGTCAGCAGAGCACCAAGGAAATCCAAGCGGATACCGAGCCATCGCTATCACCCAAATCAGTCCTGAGCTGAATAGAGCAATATGCAGTAGAGTGACCAGACCTGATTGGTAACTGTCAGCCAGTATGCTCGGTTCTCGATGTCAACGCGATTCTCATTGTCGCGCTGGAATCTATCGACCTCTCCATAAGCTCGAATCGTGGCCAAACCGGATAAACTCTCAGAGAAGTGAGAATACAATGATGACCTCAATATGGCATCTGATTGATAGACATGAGTCGACGCTTCAAACCTGTATCAAATGCAAATCGTACCCAGTCGCTAGAAATAGTAACATTGTCAGAAGCCGCGTTAGGCCCACAAGACGACTGCGACCGCACCTTGAGTTCACGAGCACTAGCTCGATAGAACGCAGCAGCATATACGTATGCTGTAAGAATAACGAAGACTGCGATAAGGAACCAGGGTAGCACAATTGAAATAAGTATAATGGCGCCTAAGATAGACGAAAATGTCGTCGAAAATAGCCGCAATGAGTCTGTTCAACATCATTCAGGTGGAGTTCCGTGATAGACAACCAAATGACGGACCTCCCAATAAGTTATCCATATTGTCAACATCTAAGAACGGTTCAACTTCAATTCACATCGTTATCTTAATAAATTCGTACCTTTTGCAAACCGGTTCATAATTCGACCTAAAGGCTAGTTTCGTTCAGAGATTTCAGTTCCATGATATAACGTATTCACTTACTGTCGTTTCGAAAAATGACATTGGCGCACGCATAACTCGTTCGATGGCGGCCTGAGAACCTAATCAACGCCAAGCCCCAGACTCTGGGCAATAACAACTCACCCTATGCAGTCGCCGTGAAGACAAATACGTCAACATCGCAAGCACGCTGAACATGAAGAAGCCTGCAATGGCCTGAGAAACACCAAGTGCTGCATAGACGCCCATCTGATAAACGTTAGCCCGGTTGCTGGGAAGCCGGCAAGACCACCCACATAAAAGCCTTGTGATTGATGGAAGGACCTTGACCAGACATCAGGCCATATCACACCGCAGGCTTTATGAACTCACATTTCTTGCCACCAAACCAACCTAGATCACGATCAAAGCTAAAGCTAGGTGTGCGGCTCCATGGGTTTCGGACTCACCAATAGGATGATATCACGGTTGCTCCTTGCATTAAAACCATGGAGATGAATAGCAAAGGAATTATAACCTCTCCGAAGCCGGCCTTCACGTATTGCCTGTACACCTCCCAGCTGATGGCGCCGGTGTTGCGCTCTTCGGCCTGCATCATTCCCTTACCAGCAATCGCCTTTCTCTCGGCTTTCTCATCCTTGGCAACATCTCTCACCCCCTCTTCCTCTTCCTCTTCCTTCTGTTCCTCTTGTTCCTTAGATGCGAATTCATTGATGAACCTAGAAAACTCCTTCCCGCTACCCATAAGCTCGTTGTATGTGCCTTGTTCCGCAATCCGACCATCCGAAATGACAAAGATGTAATCGACCTGAGGAAGGAAATGAAGCGCATGCGTGACGAGTATCCTGGTCTTCTCCGATAACGTAGTCTGCAACACATTCTGGAAGACCGCCCTGCCAACATGAGCATCTAGGGCCGAAAGAGGGTCCTTATCGAGGAGGCCAGGTGAGCAATATGGGGTTCGTGATCGGACGCCTGCAACTCACATCGAAGATCTGGATATCAGTGTTGCAATATATAGCGCGGCATATGTTCACTCGCTGTTTCTGACCCCCAGATAAGGAGATACCCTGATACGACAAAGCGTTAGAACAGTGGTCACTCGATAGTCACCACAAGGTTCGCCTACCTTCTCTCCGACTTCAGTCAGGTCTCCATTCGGCAACATAGCGAGATCAGGCAGTAGACACGCATCCCTAACTGCATCCCAGTATCGTTCCTTCTCAAATGGTCTACCAAAACAAATATTTTCGCGAATAGTAGCATTCTAGGCATGGATGAGTTCGGGGGATTAGAATCCAAGAATGACTCATACCTGGATCCATGCACTTTGCGAACAATAGCCCACGGAACCTCCAAATGTGACAGCGCCGGACGTACGACGCATTTCTCCAATGAGTCCCTGTAGGAGGGATGTCTTTCCGCTTCCAACGGAACCCACAATTGCGACTAATTTTCCCCGCGGGATTTCAAGGTTGATGTTCGACATCTTGAACACGTTCTCTGTATCCTTGGCCTTTTCATTCCCCTTAGAGGTCTGAGGTTTGCCTTTGCTCGCTCCGCCATGGAAAGGGCCATGAGACTTCTTCTTGGAGCCAGATTTTTCGTCAATCGGTGCTGGTGCATCCCAAGTGAAGGATGCATCTTTAACGCGCAAAGCGACATCCAAATCGGGGTCGATGATGCGGGTTTCTTCGAGCAATTCAGCCTCAAAAACGTCATTCAAACGACTGATGGCCTGGGCGGCATCCGCAATTGAGCTGAGCGAAACAGCTACAATGGTCGATGAGAATGTGTCGATTAAGCTCCGAGTGCTGGTTACTCACGGAGGAACATCAACGGCAGCCTAAGCAAGTTGAAAAGGCTGAGGGAGGAGAAAATAATTGCCGGATCCAATGCATGTCCAGAGACGGAATATACAACAAATGAGATGACCGATGCGAGTACGGGCATACTCATAGCTACTGCATTGTTGGCAGAGCGAATAAGCAGCAGCGTACGTAGGTATCTATAAAATAAGCGATTAGCTACTTCATCTGCCGCCCATTAGATGAAGGCACATACCCCAGCTCTCTTTTCCGGTAATCCGCGACGCGAGCCAGGAACGAGTTTTCCCAAGCGAAGAACTTGATGATCTTCATGCCGCCCAGAAGTTCCTGCAGGAGCTTGGCTCTCTTATCCGTCCAGAACATGCTCTTCTTGCGCACTGCGAAAAGCCTTCTCATAACCTGCGTTTGAAGGGGCGTCATTAGGACAAAGAACCCGAAACCCGCCAAGGCCGAGGGTCCAAGGTTGATCAATAAGAGGATCAAACATATAGTCATCTGTATCGGCGCGGTCCAGGACTAAAGAGCATGGTCAATAACACTCTTTGAATGGAATTACGAACACCAGACCATGTGAAAGAAACCAGCACAGAAATCAATGCGGGAAACGTCGGTGGAGATGTGGTTAACTAGTTTGCCGTTTGTGAGGGAAGAGCGGGCGCGGGACGTAAGCCTGAGTGATCGAGAGTAGATAGCGGTGATGAGACCGCCACGAACCAACACGCCAGTCGATGTACTGCGATAGAAGAAGTGGTGCATACAAAACGATGCGCATGCTTGCATGATCAACAGACAGAATACAAATCCAATGCCTTTCCCAATTGAAGGTATAGGATTTGTGTGGAAACGCTGTCCCGCATAAGACTCGGTCCCGAAATTGATAATGGCCTGGCCGAGTTAGCGTCAAAACCTCAGTAAAGACAAGGGCGACGAAAACATACCTTTACAACCAGAGGACTGGTCACTTGTGCTGTGTCAGCGATGAACTTGAGCGTCCCCCCGGTCCAGAACCACCACTTGACGCCATCGTTGATCGCCCAGGCGAGACTAGCACGCTTCCTTCCCGTCTTGCTTCTCCATTCCTCCTCTAATTCTTTCCTCCGACCTTTGAGCGTCCACCAGATTGCTCTCCACCCCGGACTTATCTCCCCGGCAGCTAGCCGGTCATTGTACTCCTTCGCTTCCTTAGCTCTCCGTTCGTAGGACAGATTAATCTTGTCTGCAATTCTCGCTGCTCCCCGGCTATCTTGTAACTTGTATAGGTCAGACGCTTCGAGTGGACGCGCATATCCCAGACCCAAAAGGCCAGTAATCCAACCAAATGTCAGGAGCGAGAAAAATGACGCAGTCGCTTCTGGAATTAAATCAGAGTCATCAAGAGAGGGCTTTGGAGGGGGCGGAGGTTTCGTCGATGTGAATGGGACGCGCTGCCATCTATGTTGAACGTTGATGGTCAATTCGTGATCTGAGAGTGAAATGATAGGGAGTGACGTACCTTGATCGTTTATGTATATTTACTACAACCTGCGGTTCTAGCTCTTCCTTGGTATCCTCAACCGAACTGGCACTGTCAATATCACTTTTTGCCATGATCCTAGGAGAGGCCACGACAACCGACGCAAGCGACGTCCGAAGGTTTAAAAAGAACTTCTGAGCTCACACAGCATGCATATGGGCTTATACCGGGTCTGCTTCCGTTGCGTAATGGTGCTGACCGAACTGGTCAACTTGCGTGTACACCATTGTAAGCACGAGAGATGACAGAGCAATTGCCATTTCCTCGGCTACAAACCGATTCGTCGTTATTTTCGTTGTCCATACCCACGCGAGGCTACAGCCAAGTTCTGACGCGTACATAGTCGCACTCTCGACACGATTCGGGGCCTGAACGGACACCACCCGAGCCGCGCTAACGAGCGATGCAAGGCACATCTCACGTGGGAAAAAACGGTTGCATCCATTGCTAAGTACCATGGTCAAAGAGAAATTCACCAACTTCCACAGATTCAGCTCACTTCGGAGACTGCGAGTGAGCTAAATATTGACTCGTTGGACTCGGGTATCACCCTGTATCACTTTAAATTCAAGTTCCGGACTGTTCAGCATGTTCGTTTCGTTACCGAAACGTTCGGTCGCTTCGGTGGCTCGATTAGGGGTGGTTGATAGCTCTAGTAACTGGTTCGGTCCTGGCAGTTTCTTGTTCGACGTTGGTCCTGTTGTTCCCTGTTGTTCCTGGTGGTTCCTGTTCTATTGTATTATCTAATCTAGGTGCCATAAACAGAGAGACTAGCCATATCCGGCCCGGAATTTTATATTCACTCATGGGCTATAAAACTCCACCCGCTCACCAATTCCATCCGGTCTTTAGAAAAGGGGAGAATCCATAACTTTCAGCTTCAACTATCCGTACAAAGGAAGGCGGTGTAGTGCTTTACGGTTAAGTGGCGCTTCCGAAAATCTGATATCTTCTACAGATGCTAGGCCCAATTTCGTCGTACTGGGCTTTGGTGTGGCAAGAAGTATAAAAGTCAGGCTTTTTGACCAAAGGGGATCAGATCAGTAGATTTCATAAAATGGTCGCAGGATACTAACCAAAGAAGCAAGCAATGAACCACCAAACCAGACGGCGTATCTGTGTGGGGCTAAGCAATGAGCTGGTAAAAATAATATCTGAAAACGCACCGTTGACGCTTGTGGGAGATGACCTCGACCTCAACACCAGATGACTGTAAGAAAGTAGGTGAGTTGCCGTTCACGTTTATCATCGCATGCCATAACCTACCTTGATGGAACTCCCGCTGTTGAGAGCACTGATATCAAGCCTACGGTCGACCAATTGTTTGAGGTCTCGCTTCAGGCGATTTCCGAAGTGCTGGAACATAGTAGAACCTCCGGAGAGGACGATATTCTACAAAAAAACATTTCACGACGATGTATGAATTCAAATGTATATAAACTGACCTTGTACAAGCCACGACGAACGTCAATGGGCGAGCTTTGGATAACATCGTCAACAATATCGGGGAGCGGCGTCAAGAAGTCCGACGAGTAGATTTCCGGGTTGAAGAACATTTCGGGCGCGAGGAAGCGTTCGTAACCAACGTCGACACCATATTTCTATACAGATCAGAGTATAATCGGGATGTGCTTTGAAGTTATAACTCACCCTGCCTGTGACGGAATGTTCCCCCTCGTACCTCTCGAAGTACTTCAATGGATCCTCATCATACTTCCTAAACTCCCTAACAATATCTTGGCACACATAGCTGTAATTCTCTTTAACCTTCCCTGCCACCTTCAACTGATCTTCAGGAGGAACGTTTGCCATTTCTCCACGCTCCCTCATTAGGTTCAGCACAAACTGCGATATATCCCTTCCGGCAATTGGGATATGCTTGATGGCACTACCAATAACGTAGCCCTCGGCACAAGGAATAACATGTGTAACACCATCGCCAGAATCGATGACAGTTCCAGTGAGTGTGCGGTCTGTGACTTTATTGGATGTCCAGGACGCAGCAAGTGCGAGGACTGCTTGGACGGCGATGTAGAGGCCCTGGATGTTGAATGATTCGAAGAAGATCTCGGCGGTTTGTTCCCTGTTCTCAGGAGGATTCAATGGTGGTTCAGTCTGGCCAAAGGTTCATTAGATTCACATAGCCTGCGCAATCAATAAACGTGATGACTGCGCACCAGGAGGAAGTAATGATCCTCAGGCTCAGCCCTCAGATACTTGAAGATCGTCTGCTCCCAGTATCGTTCCATATGGTCCCAGTTATCAATCATACCGTGTCTAATGGGATAATGGACCCCATAGCCGGGTGTCTTCGCGTTTGCAAGTGCCTCATCGCCGATAAAGAAGTCAAGATCCTCAACTCCACGTTTGGAAGATTGCGCCGGGGAACCGCGCGTGGCGATAGCCGTTGGAAACACGCTGCGCATACCATGAGTTACAGTTCTCGGGTAGTTAGGAGAATCAGACATACAATGAGGGGTCTGAGTTACCGGCAAAGCTGGGGGGAGTTCAGGATGAGGAATTCATGTTGTTCAGTGAGAACATACCCAATCTTAGAGTAACCAGTGCCGTTGTCACATATAATGGGCGCGAGGCGAGCCATAGCTGAACAGAGGTTGGGAGCTGCACGCCCAAATCGTTATCCAACACTTGAGGTCACTACGATCAATTGTGGGATGTATTTGCCAAAGGTGACAGTTCCAAAGCGGGACACAGCCACCAATACATTAATGGAGAAAGGCAATACAGCATTCCGTTCAAATTAATATTCAAGTTTCAGGTATCGCAGTTGTAGATGGTATAGAACGTGCGATCAAGTAATCTAATCCGGGCAACCATACATTCAATATACTCCTGAATCCCGATTGTGCGGGAAATAACCGCTGTTAAAGCAGACTTCTGTATGTCCTGATGCGCTGGAGAGACTTCTCGTCCAGTGCACCTTGAGACAGATCGCGATGATGAACTCTCCGAGTGCCAATTTCATCTCTATTTATCAACGCTCTGGAGTGCCAACAGTGATCCTTGCCTAGGAGATATGATCCATGTTAGCTAACGGGTTTGATATAGCGGGAAGCCGTCGGCCCTGACCTCTACTAGCAGATCTTCATCGATGTGGGGAAGCAGTTCTGGGTTATCCCCCGCCCACGGAATGACTTCCCATTTTGTTGGGGGATTGCCGATGCACAGGCATATATCTTCCGGTAGATGAACTCCATACTCTGCATTAAAACGACGACGGACTTGATCTTCCTCTGGGAGGAACGTCGTAAGCGGAGAAAACGATTCTCAGGAATTTCTTTCTCACCCTCGGTCATAGCTTTAAGTTGAGATACCATCCCGTTGACAATATTTTCAGCGGCTTCCTTGTAGTGCTGTCTCCTCGCAACCTCAATAATAAGTTTATTGAACGCCGTTTGGTAAGACACATATCGCTCGTGAAGGTCCCGTATCGTAAGAATTTGCTCATGCAGCGAATTTAGCTCTTCTTCACACCTGACCTATTGAAGGTAACTTAGCGACTTTGAATATACTGTGATGATCACCCACCTCAACCTCCTCCTGATCCTCAAGTAAGTCACCCATGATGTCTCCAAGCTTTTCGAGATCATCCAGCGAACTACTCAAGTCGACAAGGTCGCCGTCGAGGGATTCTTGAGTAGTGATGAGGAACTCACTAAAAATATGTCAAGGGGCTGGAATAACCAAGATAGAGCTCCAAGCTTACTGGTGACCATCAATTTTTCGCCCATTGTCTTCTAATTCAGATAGGATGGCAGGAAGTTCTTCTACGTCCCTGTACATTTCTAGGACAGTGTCAGGAGTCCTAAGTTATGCTGTAGACAGGAATAGCATACGCTGATGATCATCTTCTCCGAAGATTTCACCTGCCTCTGTATCCTTCAACGCGGTGTCTATTTGCTCATAATGAGACGCCAGGCTCTCAAGCAGGCCCGCCATGGAAGCAGCCACTGCATCCTGTTCCACAAGGGTACTGTGTATTCGAGTCATAAGCGAAAGTCCTGGTTCAGGGTCAGGCAGTGAGGATCGGATGGACTCAATTGCCCGAGTGAGAGTCTCCGGATAGTCGTCTGTTCGTCCTAACAAGTCCTGCACACGACGCCATCACCGTTGCGTTCAATCAGACCTGATGGGTAACTCACATCAAGAGTGGTGCGGTTACCTTCGATCGTTTCAAGAATGTCTTCTATGGCCTGATCATCAACAAAGTCCCGAAGATTCTTCCAACGTTTTCTGTCTTCTTGGCGATGACTTCTTGGTGCTACACTATTAAGGGCGCCAGGATAATTGCGAACTGTTGCTGAAGGTGATGGTGGTGCAACAGTTTTGGTGTCGGGTTGGTCATGTGGAGTTTGGTCTTCCTGGTCTGAGTGTTGACTGCCGAATAGCGAAGAGTCAGTTGACGTTTGATGAAACTCTGGAGGAACAAGTTGTGCTCCGAGTGCTTCAAGAATGCTATCTAGGTCGTCGCTATAGTGCGAGCGCGTGTTGTCCCAAGCCTATGGGAGCTCATCAATATATAATCTTTGAATGCGAGTGCAACGCCCAAGTCACCTGAACTTGCTTATACAAGTGTGCACGCTTTTCTTCGATACTTCTGGCCACTGAGGCAGCTAGCTTAGAGTAGCGTCAGTTTGGGGTCGTTCGGTTGCTGATAATATGCCATACCCTAAGCTGATCAATGACGGCTTCACTCATCCATCGGACTTTAGCATCCAGAGCCAACACGTCAATGGCAGCTTTCGCTGATGCGTTCGAACAGGCATGAGCGCGCGAGCATATTTGTTGTCCATGCTGAAGGGCCTTCTTTGATTGCAATACGAGAGAAACAAGATGCGGCTGCTCCTGTGCTGGTGGTGACAAGCTCATAAGTGAGACGAGTTGAGCGGGAGTGTCAGTTCGATCCATTTAGTCATGCCGATCATAGTGCCTAATTAGGAAATGTGATGACACCCCTGCCACGCAGCTGGCTCCCTTAACAACAAACTACCAGTCACCTCTTCAGCCTCTCTCAGACGGCAGGCGGTTCCGACAGATCACGACAATCAATATGGATCTGAATAATGCGCTCTGCCTCGCGTGCTCTTCTTCAATACTGGTCAATAATGGAGCACCAGTTCACATTACTAACTGCTGCATCCAGGCAATCTGTTACTCTTGCATACAAGCTAACCCTCGCCTGGCGACTTATGATCCATGTTTGGCATGCCTCAGCGGCGTTGGTGCTTCTCGGGGAAAGCGTAAAACATATAATCTATCAACCGAATTCACCAGGCCTGACGAGCCTGATCCCCACCCTACCAACATCAATGACAACGAGACTATGTTCGTCTTAGGTGATGATAGCGACGAGGACGCGGAAGAACAAGAGACTCCCGTTCAGGAAGATAATGGGGAATCACAATGTTTACCCTTGTCTGAACCTCCGGGTTATCAGGAGGCAGTGAACTTTTCTATCACAGACAATAAACAACCGTCAGCTCCGTTACCCTCCCATCCTGATGTCGCTCCAACCACACTAGACCCTTCCGCCACATCCGTGTCGTTGTCACGAAAGTACTATATTGAGCCTCGTGATAGCGTCCACGGCATTGCCTTGCGTTTCGGAGTCAACGTACGTTCTCTCCTTTGGGTGCATGGTTTCCAAAATAAATAACATTTACGTGTCCTCCCCAAAAGGCACGAGAACTTTGCCGACAAAATAATTTGCCTTTCAGTACGTTGAGTACGACGCCCCACCTGTTACATACTCGGGCGTTTCTGGAACTTCCCCCATCATCGAAGCCGATTCCGCTTCAATACGTTCTCTCTGAGGAGGATCAAGCGGAACGAGACGCCCAGCGTGCCAGGGAAAGGGCGGAGAAAAAATTGCAGATGGTGACGAAAGAGGTGGACTGGCAAGTCGCAAAAGCCTATATTGCGCTCGCGGAGAACGTCGGCATCGGCGATGAGGTGATCCGTAAACGGAAAGAAGCTTCTGAAATGAAGGCCCCCCGACCGATCACGGGTTCGTCAAATGACAATCTTGAATCGAGAGCGGTGGATATGTACCTAGACGATGAAGAATGGGAACAAAATGAATTAGATGCTGGCCGCCCGCCACACATACCTCAATTTCCACTATCACCACGGCCTGCGACAAAGTCTCCGGCTTTCAGCACAAAGACTAGGCGGTGGCCATGGAAATCCTGATTCCGGGAGGACCGTTGATTCGAAACCGGGGAGAGGAACCAGTGAGTAATCAAAATGTGATATTGAATGCTTTGGATCGGATGTGAGATCGCCTGATCCGGCGTTCCTCGCGGCCAGCACCACGGCGGCTTCAAGGGGCTGACCAGTGATCTTCTATAGATGTAGATCCTATCAGATTCTCGCATCCATGATGGTTGTATTTGCCTGGAGGCCATCATTACACAAGACCTGTGAGCGAGATCCAGTGTTGAACTATTAGAGGAATTGCCTAGGAGCTGCACAATGTATCGAGCTTGCCTGTTCCCACTTGAGTGTTGTACCACATAGGTCTAATCTCAGATGTCCTTTGTTCCAAAAATTGAAGAGCGCGGATCAGTGTGTATAGATTCTAGGACTTAAAACCCTCCGGTGTCCTGTCTACGGTCCTCATCCCTCCCTTCATCACCTTCCTCTCTCTCATCTTCAATGTATTCAACAAGGCCGCCCTACCACACGGGATTCGATGGACGCTTGACTGCGCCATATTATGGAGAGTCCCACTCAGATTCACCCGGATCAAGCAATGGCTCTCTCGTCTGTGAGGACAACATGGATGCGATTGCGGCATTTGTAACTCATTATGTGCTTTATTCCCATTACAGGTACTCCGTATCACACAACCGTACCCGTTGTTACAAATAGCACTGAGAGCCTTCCGGGATCTAGCCGCCAACATCATGATATGTGCTCCATGATCTCATCACCCCCTAGCTCAGTTAATGGTTTGGGATTGACGTTTGGGGAGGCATCTCCTTCGGGGGCTCCTTATGAACAAACCATCCCAAGAGGATTCCATGATAATCAATCACTAGGTTACGGACAACAACAGTATTATGGCATGGGAGCTTGGGAAACATCATACCCAACCGAGGCTGGACCCACCTACCATAACGCCCATGCACAGACGTCGGCTCGACTCCACACCCATCATAGCCGTTCTTACTCCGAGGGCGATGGCGGCGCTATTTCTACTCCCCCCTTCGCTCATTCATCCATCCCTATGTTTGCACCTGTCCCCGGGGAGTATGCCCCCCCTCCTTCAGGGTCGCACTGGAACAACGAATACAACCCTTTTGTTAGCGCGACCTCCTCACCATCTATCAGTGACGATAGTCACTTCACCCGCACTAATCTGCAACGGATGTCCCCGAGCCTAGCTTATGAAGAGCATGGTAGAACCTCCCCCTTCCAAACTCGTGTGGGTTCGGACCGCACTCGAAAAATCAGCCATGCAAGGCGAACGAATCCTGATAAACCACTCTTTCATTGTGATGTCCCTGGTTGTGGGGCAACCATCACCTCCAAACATAATTTCAAGAGTATGTCTACGATCTCTTCATCTCTTGGCCCTGCAACTAAACC
Source organism: Macrolepiota fuliginosa MF-IS2 (assembly GCA_015584085.1). Lineage (NCBI taxonomy): Eukaryota > Fungi > Basidiomycota > Agaricomycetes > Agaricales > Agaricaceae > Macrolepiota > Macrolepiota fuliginosa. The sequence continues at coordinate 49,313 of MU151061.1, read as the reverse complement.
GATTTTGTGTTATCCTTTGCAGGTCACCAGAATTCCCATCGTGGAATCAAAAATCACGCCTGCGGGCAGGGCACCTGTGAAAAGAGATTTGGAACTTCTCAGGAAGCCAAGCGTCATCGGTTAAACCACTGTCAATTCCGGCCCTAATTTTTTCTCCCACGCAATTGGACTATCGGTAATTGGACTATCGATAATTAGACTATTGACAATTGAACTATGGGGCTGGACCATTTTGATTATACACCCATTGAACCTTATCACCTACGCCTCACACTCGCGCCTGCTGTTGTATCCTTAGTATTCTCGTGTTGATCCGTCATATGTTGTATTTGTAGCGATAGCTTCCTGCTTCCTATCTCTTGTTTCCTGTGCTTTATATGTATCATTACGCTGCTTCGGTTCTCTTGTCTGTTTGTATCCATTAGTGGTTCGTGTATTTATAAATTAGATCTGTTCGATGGCAAGAATACTCAGTCGTGACCAGGTGCAGATCGGCACTTGTTCCGAATAAAGTATGTGCAGTGACATAGCTCTGGTCGCAATGAACAAGCCTGAGGTGGCATGTGGGCCTGAGTTCCAGTCTCGGGCACGATACTAAATCATATCCCGGAGTCAATGGAGTTCTTACAAAGGTGTTGGCTCAGGTAGGAATTTCGGTGATCATGAACTCGCTTTGGTATTTTTAAACGACATACGTATAACGGACATGAAGATTAGGGGGATGTTCCAATAAGATTCCATAGTCGTTTGGTTATTGCAATCACGTTAGGGTAAATACCGGACTGGGGAAGATTTGAGCGTGTTGTCGATCGCATGCCCCCACTTTGTCCAAAATCAATTAATTTCATTATATTGCCGACTCTACTCAGTTCAATGATCGTCGTCTTCTTGTCGTAATCAAACAATAATTTGTCGATCACACCTTGTAGAATGCCGAGTGAGAATGACGTTGGATATGATTCCAGTTGCTTGCAGTCCTGTTGGCGCCGTTAGTTACCTATCGACTTATTCATCAGATCGCCCACCATGTCGGGCATTGGATACAGTGCAGTATTCCTTATCACAGGTGGCAAAGACCGTTATGGTATAGGCCGTTTCGGATTCTGCAATGACTCACATCACCTACGCTGAGGACAGTACCATAGTGGATTTTCTGTTTTCTTTCTGCTTTTCTACACGCCAAATCCGCACGACAAGGATACCTTTGAAGGTCGGCTATCTAGCCAATACGAAGTGTGATTGGTAGCATACAGGACAATCATAATTGCAAAGAGGGTTATCTACCACAATGGAATCTGGCTTAAATAAATCTCAAGATCGATGGGTTCGCCTCTACCTCGATCAGCTTGATTTACCAAGGTATATAATAAGAAACGGAACGACGACCGGCTAGCGGAATCTGTATACGACTCGACACCTGTAGACTTGTAGTAGTGATCTTCACCATGCTCGTCGGTATTCACGACAAGTTCCCGTACTAAGACAGTGTCGCCAAGAACCACAGCAGTGTCTTGATTCACAGATTTTCCATCCACCTGTGTCAGCTGCCAAGGATATGGGGTAGGGGCTGGTTGTTGCGTGCTCGAACAGTATTGATCCTGTCTGCAATGTTGTGCGGCTCGTGGGCTGGATCCGACGATTCCGCGAACGCATAGAAATCATGCAGCAACCCGATCTTCACGTCGAATGTACAAATGACGAAAAAGGCCACTGCCAAGCCGGCCATCATCCAATGTATCTCGTATGGACAAAGCCACCGCTCCTCTCGTCTGCTGCCCGTGATCAGGAAGGTGCGGACACAAGAGCAAAATGTCACCAGGTACATGCCGTAAAAGAGCGTCTCGCAGGAGTTGCGCTACGGTAACTAGGAGCGATCCCTCACCAGGCATGATGGACCCCAGGAGGGTCGTCCCCCCCCCAAGGATAGGGGGCGAGAGATAAAATAGTGTGTTTATAGACGTGCTGATATCCACGGTCATAGATGTGGTGACGGCATCCATACTCTATGGCATCAAGCTGCTGTACAGTTTCCTATGGTTATCATAGTGTGGAGAGCCACATCTCTCCTCGACTCCCACCGGGGCGGTTGTTGATATCATATCTGGATCTTCTGCTCAAAAGGACCCCATTTTTCTGGCCTTGTCGTCGTAATCATGGCACTTATAGTACTTGGCCAATGGGACGTTGTCCAGGTTGTTGTGGACCAGTTGTGGGCTATGTCGCGGATTTTTTTCTGCTGCGGAAGCGAATCAACGCTGTGTCTTTTTCCGGACCCTCCGCCCCATTTAGTAGGGCTTGATCGTTTCCCCCGTCATCAACCTCAGTTGCTCATATGGCCAAAAACAGAAAAGACACCTCGTGGGCCTGACTACAGGACGGGACTAGAGCCTAGAGGGGACTAGTCGGCCATGCCTCAGCCCAACGTACGCTTTCCTTGCACTTCCGTAGCTCCTGTTGGACATATGTCCAGCCACAGCCAACCACTATGAATGTCCTCAACATCAATTAAACACTCGAACATCAGCCAAAAGATGATGGATCTATGATGGAGCAGTTAGATGAGTTGGCGTGTGTCAGGGTGGCCAAAAACGGCAATTCAATCAATCATTTTCATGATTCCAGGTAACGGAATAAGGGAGACGTTTCGCAGTGTCCATCACTTGCGCCCAAGGGGCCCTGCTTGGTGGTAACAAGCGCTCTTTTCCTCTACTTCCTCCCAACAATCAATGTCTTCCCCGAGATATCGCCCTCTCCTCCCGACCACAGCGCAGGACGCAGAGAGGGAAATGGAGGAGGCTTTCGAGTCTGATAATGACGATGATAACCACTCCGCTCACGAGTCGACACCGCTAACCCAGCGCAATAGCAACATTGATGACACAGACTCAGACTCAACACCTAGTCGTGCTAATTCGATGGAGCACAGGCGTACAACATCCATTCCTGGAGCATATGATTTTGAACGCGAATACGAGTATGATTACCCCCCACCCGGCTCCCCACCCCGACCTTCTGCCAGTGCACTCCCAAATGATATTGGAAATAGCAACGGGGTTATGCCCTCGACTCCTACTAGGCCTTCGATACCGCGTCCTTCATTTTTCAGGAGGATTGCTGGGGCTGTGTTGCCCACGCATTATGTTCGTGTACCAACTGAAGCGGGGGGTTCGCGGACAATCGGTGGCGGGGCGGAGAACGACGGCGTCTTTGCGAACGTGATGGCAAAGCCTCAAGCACCACGTGTGGTGCAGACGGACAACGGCGATGTACGCCTTGTACCAGAGGAAGTTCAGAAGGATGCTCCTCCTGTGAGTTGCTTCTTGTCAATTCAGAACTCAACTCAACTCAACCTTGCTAGTCCTATGCGGAGGCACAGGCTGATGCTGTCCCCCCTTACTGGGAGACAACTATTCATGCACCCGCGGGTACCACCTCTGGTACAGACATGATAATCGACGACCTCCCGACTGGCTCTTTCCTCATCTTCTGTCTCAACGCCTTCATCTCTTTCTTCTTCCAATTCGTTGGTTTTCTCCTCACATACCTCCTCCACACCTCTCATGCTGCAAAATACGGCTCTCGCGCTGGCCTTGGGCTTACCCTCATTCAATTTGGTTTCTACTCACACACCATGGGTTCTGACGATATAATGAACGGTGCCGCAGCGGACCCGACGAGCAGCAGTGATGTCTGGCTTTCCAGAACTATCAACATTACAATGGATCCTACATCTACCACTGCTCCAACTCCCGACGACGCCGATTTCTCTATTTCATCACGGGACTGGCTTTCCTTCTTCTTCATGACCCTAGGTAAGTTTTCTACTAGGCTTCGTAAAGCTTCGTAACTATTCATTCCTGACACTTACGTTGCGCTGCTTCAGGATGGTTCCTTGTCCTGTCCTCACTTATCGGGTTCTGGCGAGTCAAGCGGTGGGAGAGCGCATTGCGTACCCCTGTGACTGCTGAGGATATTGAGTATGACAGGGCGGTCAGGCGTAACATCGAGAGTGTATTTGGTGTTTCGTTTGGTGAGGATGAAGAAGAGACCTCCCGATCCTTGAACTCAGCTGCGGCTGAGGCGAGACTGGAGAGAGATTTGAGGGCGGCTGGACTTATATGATTCACCGCACTTCCTCTGGACAGCGGCTTCCTACGAAGCAGCGACTCTTTCCTGTTGTTCTCTATTTAAATTTTCCTGGCTTTGTCGATATTTATGAGGACGGTCTGGATGTATACTTATGCTTCACCTGGAGCTCACTTAATTATCACGGGCGCTTTATGATTTAGAGAAGCTGATGAGGGACCAGATAGATATCCGACCATCTTTTCCACCGGCCACTAGCCAGCGCCCTCGCTTAGTTCTTTCTTCAAGAGTCAATTCATCATCGCTTTCGTCGTCGTCGTTGGGTGTAGTTGGTGACTCAGCATTCGCAGGTGATCGCGCGAATTCGATAGCCTGACAGCTAGATTTGTGGTATTTGAGGGTGCCGAGCGGCTTGATCGTCCGTGTTGAGAATAGCCGTACGCTTGACATTGATGAATTAGATTAATGGTAGTTCACATACAAGTCCGACGACTTACCTGCCATCCCATCCTCCGATAGCACAAACTTTGTCATCTTCTCTTATGGCGATGGAAGCATTGCCCGGATGTTTCATCCTGTGGGCTATACAAGCACGTTCTGGAGAAACAACTGCACCCTTCAAAATTGTTGAGTTGAGGAAATCCAATATCGGGGTCGGTGGTTAACATACCGATATATCATAGCGGCACACTAGGTGATCGGCCGAGACAGTAATTGCGAAATCATTCTGGTACGAAACTCTCATGGCCATGACTATTGAGACACATGAGCCAGCGGCAAGGGCGTGGAGAGCGAAAGCCCTACCCGTTTCTACATGGAGTTTAGATGTCCAGAGGATTTCCCAGCCGGCTCCTCCGACAGAGGTAGAATTATCGGTCCGAGCATACTTGCGTAGAGTAACACTTCCATTCTCATATGCACAGAGAAGACGGAGTTCGTCATGCTGAGATCCGCTAGATGCCACATGGGATTTGAATAAATGCAATCCCATGATAATACCTATAGGAGGCCAGAAAGAAATCGGTCAATGATATATTTTCTTTCCGAAACCGATGAATCGTACCAGCGTTGTTTCTACCTTTCTGGTCCGCGGAAAATATAGATTTCTGTATTTCTTGTCCGATAGCGGCGTGTATACGACTCCCTGAAGGCAGGGACCAGATGTCGGCCTACACTCACACTTGAGTATCCCTTGCTGAAAACATGGGCACAGGCGGTAACTGACCACAGACGAATCAATCAGTCCGGGGACTGCGATGAGTGCACTCTTCTCCTCCGATTCCACAGGCATCAAAGAGAAGCGACAATAATTGAGGGCATTGATATCCATCGAATAGGAAAGATGTGGCGCCGGGAGATCCACACTTGCAGCCGTGTCACCTAACCGAACAGATCCAGGCAGTTCGGCGATGCGTTTCCAGACATGTAGTTTGTTGTCTCGCCCATGACTTTCTGAGTTGAACGACGAAAGTGTCCGAGATCAGAGAGTAGTATCACTCAAGGGAGCGCTTAAGCATACGTGATGACCTCGTCTCCCCATTCTTCCAGCCCGAGAAGACCGTCTGAGTGCGCCTGCCATTTGGCAATTGCCCGCAAGCTACGCGTGGAAGTTACTGCGACGAAACCGGATGCGTCCCCCGAGTACAATCTGTCATTGTCTTCGGAAAATGCCAGCACATTTATAGAGTGGGAATGTAACCTGAGAAGGTGTGTTGGTGCGGCTGGAGGTGGCACGGACATGGTCGAGGATAACTTAAAAGCCTGAAGTTCGATGACTTAATTAGTCAAGTCCGGCCCGTCGTCACGGCTTTCTGCATTATTTGGTCTAGTGGATGTTACCAAACAACCACGGGCGCCTATTCCACTTGAATTCCAGGCCGACGTGTCAGTGTCACACTACCGTGTCCAATAAATCTATGCTTTAACACCTTCCTCACGACCAGACACTACTCTCAGAACTGCAAAAATGCACAGTATCTTCTCGCGGATTAACAATGTTTCTGCGTTGCTCTCGTCATGCATGATGGCCCTCTTCGCCGCCATTGCGCTCTCTTCGTTCGTGTTTACTGCCGACCCTAAAGGCGATCTGGGACTACTTTCGGTCAAAGTGTATGTTGAATGCAATAGAGACTAGAATAATGCGTTGATGGATAGCTCGCCCAGGTACCCTGCATCTGGCGCGAAGAAAGCACACTCAAAGCAGGAGCTCGCGTTTGTCAACTTCAATGTTACCGCTGGTTGGTTCACCGTTTCGTTCTGGTGAGATAGACTACTGATATTTGCCGACGCGACAGATCTTAGACCCCTCTTCCACTGGAACACCAAGCAGCTCTTCGTTTGGGTTGAGGCCGAGTTCAATAATACGAAAAAGGCGAGTTCGCAATCCAGCCACCGACACTTCGCGCGCTTACGTTATTGTAGTCCGAAAACGCGGTTGCTATCTGGGATCGTATCATCCGCCGTAAAGACGATGCCAACCTGAAAGTATCCGGCAAGAACAAATACATGCTTCGTGAACTCACAAAGTCCTTCAAGTATGTATATCCCTGACTTGCTAAACACGTCGCTCAAGATAAAACAGGAATGCGGAACCCGCCCATTACACCCTGAAATACAACGTGATGCCCTATGTCGGAGTTCTTACATACGGTGAAGCAGCAAGGACGAATGCCCCCGTCGAATTCCCACTCGTGCAGAAGCGTGTATAATATCTTCCTAAATGTAATCGCCTAGTATTACGCCGCCCCTCTTGCAATTGGTGATCGTATTGGAAAGTGTTCCTCCTGTACACGAGCTGAATACACCCTCCTATCAAGTCCCGCAGCACATAAAAACATGAAACGAGTCGTCTCATCTACATCCCAAATTTCTCCCACCGGCTAAATGCTCCCTTCGCGGTTTTCTTTGGCTGCCAACCTATTTCTTTCGACCTATATCCCCCGCTTCCTGGTTTGGAACTCAGAGACGTCCCCTACTGAGAATGCTAGCAGAGGCGCACCACAAAGCACCTGCCGATCTCCTATATGAATGACATCAGTTCAGCAACCCCACTCTTTCCAAGCCCAACAAGGAAATTTCCCTCCCGATGTACGTAGGATAGGTGTGCAGGTCGCAGGCCGGTTATACATGAAAATGGACTACCCATTCCTGTGCATTTGGTTCGCCGAGTGACCATCAGAAATGTACACTCAACGTCACGGATGTGTGTGGACAACTCTTTTGTTTCGTAACGTACACCAAGAAGCAGGTATCAATAGGACTTGGAAAATATGCGTACGGGCTTACCCTAGTGTCACGAATATGCATGGACAACTGAGGATACGCCACCCGATCGTTGATCTTTTATGTGTAAAAAGCAGAAGTAAAAGGGACCCGTGTGGAAGTGTATATCGTGCAGGCGCTTGTATGGCGCTTCCTAGGAAGAATGTAATCACCTAGTAGTACGCCACCCTTCTTGCGGTTAGTGGTCATATTGAAGAGTTCCTCTTGTGCATGGGTTGAGTACATCCTTCTATCAAGCGCCACAGCACACAGTATGAGTCGTCCTATCCATGCTTCAAAAGCTCTTCCACCTCTGGCTTAACGCTTGCGAAAAGATCTTTTGCGGTCTTCTTTGGCCACCAACCGATTGCCCTCGACCTATTTCCCCTACATCTTGAGTTGGAGCCCAGCGACGTTGATCCCTGCCGAAACAGTTTATTAAAGGCTAAGACGGCGAAGGCTGGGAGAGGCGCACCGCAAAATATTTGTTGACCTCCTCCTGTGTGAATGTCGTCGGTTCGGCAACGCTACTCTTCCCAAGTTCAACAAGGACGTGCCCAATTTCTCTGCCGACGTCATACAGGGTATGTTCCCCGTTCTCGCCAAAGTAGTAGCCCTCGCGACCATGTCCAGTGTGCGGGTTTGAAAGTGTCGCATTGAAGATGGCAATATACAGGTCGGCGACTGCCACACGAATCATCTAGAATGCAAGAGCGACTAGGTCATATGACACTCACCATCGTCAATATGCACATTTGGCCAAATATTCACGCCTTTCCCAATCATACCTGCCCTTTGTCGATCCAATGCCGCTCGAATCAAGGCAGGAACCTGCATCGACCGATTATTGGCTATCCCGGCCTGGACAAGCCTTCCATTTGCAAGTCCATAGATCGTGGAAGGAGCGACTAGATATGCCTTGACGTATCCTTCTTTGTCAGCCCCAATGATAGCCAGGTCGACGTCGCGATGAGGGGCGCTGTCGGGAAGCGTTTCGAGGTCATCTGCGTCGGCATCATCCCAGATTTTGTCTGTAGGATAAAGACCAGCAGCGTTGTCTGCCAGGAGACCTGTACCGGACTATACGCTGGGTAGGCTTCTCATGCACTTAGAGAGACAGAGAGACCGCTGCGGCCTACATACCGTGTGGATAAAGGTGGGGGGTTTCCCAGTTGCTTGGTGCCTCTTGCTGAGCCCACGTAGGATAGCCTTCGCAGCTTCCAAATTATTTGCGTCCACCTTATTAATTATGAAGCTTCAGCTAAAGAGGTAGAGCCGAATCTGCGCACCGCATCGAACACAATATCCGCCCCTGCGGCCAGCTCCTCAACGAGTGAGACGTCACTGAACGAACCAACAACCGGAGTCACGCCGAATCTCTTTAATTTGTTCGCTTTGTCTTGCGAACGAACGAGCGTTGTGATCTCGAATGAATGTGCATTTGGATGTGCCAGGAGGCGGCCTAGGACCGACCCACCAATGTAGCCTGATCAAAAGGGTTGAGAACAACCGAGGTTGATTCGACCTGAGAGAACTAACCCGTGGCACCTATGGTGAAAATCTTTGTTTTGACCATGGTCCTAGATGAGGAATCCCATTCCCCATCATAGGATAAGTTGGTTGAGCACGGTCTGATTGGTTCTTTACGTCTATACACATACAAACAGTAAAATTCCTTATCGCTTCACGAAGTGATTGATTCTCCCTTATCTTCTCACTCACTCGTGCATTCCCTTGCTCGTGTAGTAAAAGTTTTACACTCCCGCCCTCCTACACCCCTATTTCCTAGTATTTGGTACAGCCACCTGGCTCCCTTCGGCCTGATTGGCGTTACATATGTTGACATATCACTGATTAAGGTACACATATGATGATTAATATACTTGCTTTTCCTTTCGATTTCCCCTCTTCTGCGAAGCGGGAGGAGGGTTCTGTCGTGTCGGTCCATTCCTCTGCCAGAAGACCTTATTCCATGGGAAATGTGTGGTCTGGATGGTCTGGACCTTTCCTGAAGGTCTCGGCTCTTTGCCCCATACAATGACACCTCTGCGGGCCATTATTTATTCGCATCAACTCATCATAGTCCTCGACTCTATACTTGAAAGCGGGCCACTGTATGCCGTTTGACACGCATGGCAAATACGGTCAGAATGAACCTGTATAGTTGTTGAATTGGAATTGTAAAGGTTTGTGTGATAAAGTACATGATACCACTGTAGAGATTGGCTGATCACTGGCCTCAAACAGCTACCTCATAAATTCACCTCCACTTACTCTGCAATGTCCTACACTAGAGTCGGGGACTTGGCGCACCACGCCGCTACAATCAATTCACTGCATGAGGGAAAGAGTAAGTTACAAGGGTATTTTCTAAAGAAGTCGAGCTTCCATACCTTATATAGGCAAACCTGCCGTGTACAGCATTAAAATGACCCTTCGTTCATATGATTCTTCAAAGAAAGAATAATGTGGATTTATGGCGGCGTGTACGCAGTGTTAATTGGACACCATGCGGCCTCATTGCCCAGGGCTGGTATACCTTGGACTACCATGTACCACTGCCAGCACATCTTCGCCTGCCCAAATTGCGGACACGACATGAGCACCGCGAACAAATCGATTCAACCCACTATCCGACATTTCCAAGACTACCAGTTGGTTCAACAGCCTGATGACGGAGAGCTGACCATCGGGTCCCTGAACCAGGTTATCCAACAACTCGACAAAACCATACGAAGCCTCAACGAGGCGCGTGCAGCCCACCTTCGAAAGCTCAACGAGATAACTTCTACCCCCGCTGCACTCCCTCTAGAAATCCTGTCGACGATTTTCGAAATATTTTGTGCGAATTTTGACAAAATGCAGGATGATGGGGGGTTTTACAGGAGGAATCGATGTAGTCGACCACCGTTTTTGTTGGCCTCTGTATCTTCCCGTTGGCGTCAGGTTGCCTTGTCTTCACCAAAACTCTGGGTAGAGGTCGTCTTTACACATCGGACAGCCGACCTCACTGTCCAGGAGACCTCGGATCTGATGACACTGTATAGCACTCGTGCGGCGCCGCTTTTGATGAATGTCCACGCAGCACTCTTTCGATCATCTACATCCTGCGTCGATGGCGCCATCATTGAAAAAGCCAACAAAATCCGAGCACTCACTCTACTGGAGCCGAACAAAAGAATATTCGATTTGTTCCAGACCTCCTTCACTCAGGTCGTTGCTCTCACTCTGGGCTTGAGCGCCCAGCCCATCACCCCTGACCTATCCACCCTGCCATCTCTTCGGGAAGTCACATTGAATGATGTGATTAATACACCCAAACTCCCTTGGGTCCAAATCACTGACGTTACTCTCCGACGCGCCTGCGAGGGCGTGTTCTTTGATATCCTGGCCAAATGTATCAACCTTGAAAACTACGACGGTCATGCCGTCCGTTCCTCTATAAGGGATACCACCCTACTCCCCCATCACACTATAACGCATCACCATCTCAAAACTTTACGCGTTCTACCCCGTTCATCAGACTCACAGTCCTCTCTTTTTGAAAACTTCCGCTTCCCTTCACTCTGTGAGCTCTGGTTTGTCGATCTCGCCTACCCGGATAACCTTGCTCTGGGCCACCTACCGTCCTTCTTTTCTCACTTCTCCTCAACACTCACTCACTTGAGAGTGCCCGATGGAACACATCGAACCTCTCTTACGAAAGAAGCATGGTCCCAGCTACCGAAAATCTCTAATCTGGCATTCGGGAACCTCTCCCCGAGCCGGGCATTGGACATTTTGCGAAATATAGTCCCATGCATCGATACTATTTCGGGCCTAATCCCAAAGAACATACTGCCCGAGATCGAAGTCTTATGCTTCAAGTTTTCTTGCGGAGGTTTCGATTCCGCCGAGGAGAGGGGCGAGTTCAATACATTGATCTCGTCGTTGATTGCTTCTCGATACATGACTCTCAAACGCGTCATCTTTCAGCTCGGCTCCAACTCCCCCATTTTTGAAGAATGCCAGAAGGTACTCGACAGGTATGGTGGAAGGGAATTGGAAATTAGAGTCGATTTCTATGGGTTGCCGGGGCATTAAGAAACGTAGTTGTAACACCCTTGGATCCGTGGTTCCTCCAATCTGTAATGATGTATCTGGATGTATTTGTTCTAGTATTGGTAATCCGAGATAGGGCGTGCTGAAGGTGCCACGAGATGAGGACCCTCCTGTACATTGATTACTATTCGGAAATGTGGCGTATTTCTAACCTCATAGCTAGCGAAGAATGGAGGCCTATTTTTCATGCCCCAAATTCCTCTAGATACCTAAGAAATCGATGGACGAACCACCTTGGAACCCTTGACAATATTCACCCGCCGACGGGATGCGCATGTGCTCGATCCGGGAATTGGCGGCATCAAAGGGATCAGCGTAGTTACATATGGTTGTATATTCACAGTTCGACGTGCTTCTCGACCAGTTGACATGGAGTCGAGAAGGGCCGAGGCTTCATGGCAGGGGCAAGGCCACCACTTACCGCCACTAGCCGTAGGTCACCGGTCAGAGGCAATTGAATTTTCCCCATGAGACACTGATGAGATACTGAAAATGGATTGTTATCAGTGTTGAGGCCTGTCTGGATGCGCTCCAGACCAACGCCTCCAAACTAATGACGGGGCTTCCGTTGTTACGCCGATTCCTGGGTGTGATTAGTTGTGATCCTGGCACCTCATTGACTCAGCGGATGGTTTGCAAAGGGCAGGCTAGCAAAGGCTAGCGACTCGTCGCAAAGACTAATCCTAATTAATCTAACTGCCGAACCTACAAAACATTACCACCGGCCGTTAAGACCGAGACAAAAACCCAAAGGGTCATGGAAATAATACTACCGTCTCATAATCGCCTTCTTAGCACCTCCTCTACCTCTGGTTTTATACTCTCCAAGAAATCTTTTGTCGTCTTCGTCGGTCTCCATCCAATCGCCTTCGAATGGTTGGCTAGGCCTCTTGAGTTTGTACCAAAGTAATCCAAGCCCTAAATCACAACAAACAATGTCAACCTTCTAAACCTGTGATGTTGCAAAGGAGGCTCACGTTGAAGTACTTGTCGATCTCTTCCTTGGTGAATGTAGTGGGCTCCTCTTCAGAACTTTTTCCAAAGGCAACAAGCACACGGCCAAGTTCCTTGCTGACATCGTACAAGACGTGTTCCCCATTCAACCCGAAATAAAAGCCATCGCGTCCATGTCCAACGGCATCCGGGTTTGCCTTAATCGCATTATAGAGGTCGATATATAGATCAGCAACTGTGCTCTAGGTGAGAGGTCGGAAGAATCAGAGATGTGAGGTACCATACCATCATCAATATCAACGTTCGGCCAGATCTTCACTCCCTTTCCAACCATTCCAGCTCGTCCCCTGTCAATCGAAGCGCTAATGAGAGCGGGAATCTGGATAGATTGCTTATGATGAAGCCCTGCATCCACGAATGTTCCAGAGGCAATTCCGTAAATGGTACCAGGAGTAACGAAGTACACCCCAACATAACCTTCATTGTCAGCCTGAATCATCTCAAGGTCGACATCACGATGAAACGCTGTCGGTGGTAGCTGCTCTATTTGATCAGGATTGGCATCGTCCCGGATGACATCAGTTGTCTTGAGACCAGCTGCATTGTCGGCAAGAATGCCAGTACCAGACTAGAGAAATCGTTTGAGTATATACGCTTCAAATTACCACCGAACGAAGTGACGCACCGTATGTATGAAAACTTGGGGTCTCCCTGTCTCTTGGAATCTTCTCTTTGAACTGCGAAGCATGATTTTTGCAGCTTCGAGGACATCAGCATCCACCTATTCGAACCCTTTGATCAGGATACCCAGTACAACAGGTGCGTCAATCAACAACTCACCACATCAATAACAATGTCCGCAGCTGCCGTCAGATCTTCGAGTAGCTTTGCATCGCTAAAGGACCCAACCACAGCGTTGACGCCGGATTTCTTGAACTCTTCCGCTTTCTGAGCGCTCCGGACCATGGCCGTGATCTCGAAGTTACTGGCATCGGGGTGGTTCTGCAGGCGCTCAAGCACAAAGCCACCAACATAGCCTGAGGATATCCAGATTCAGGCAAGCGGAATTTTGAGCAGGATCCTGTATATATAGCATTCCAGCTCACCAGTAACACCAGTGATGAAAATCTTAGTCTTGGTAGACATATCTTGTTTTGGTTGTAGATGTATGAGTGTGGAGGTTGTCGTTGGTGATTCCAAACGCTGTCTGAAGCAGCTCCTTTTATACCTTCTTACCGGTCGACATCGTTGACTCCAACAAAGTCTCTGGGAGGGTGCCGATTAGCAAGGCCGTTGTAAAAGGAGCTCGGAAGAAATTTCTCATACGATACAACGACTACTACTGATTCATCATCCGACCAAGCGTCGGATTTTCTCACTTCATGTTGGATGATTCGACGTCCGGGGCCCATCGGACCAGCGAGGACGAACACCGCCGTCCCCATCGAGTCAGATTAGGAACAACCAAGACACGAAGCTTTGTGATCGAGAAGCTCAACTTTGGTTTGCGGTGACAAGTGCCAGAGTATTCTTAGCTACCGGAAACACGCCAAGACTGAATATACAGCGACACAACCGGAATTTACACAACATATGTATAGCTGAGTATCTCAATACTAGGATGTGGGCGTACAGGGAGGGCTTGAAGGGAAACGAGGAATTCTATAAACAATCATGATCCCCCGAACGACGTTCACCGTCGGAAGCGCGAGTCAAACAGCCTCTACGGGAGGTGGGCGTGAAACTACTCTCCGTGGAAATGGTCGTGAATAGTGCGATCCTACAACGGCCAAAGCAATAGTCTACGAGTCGGAGGGATGGGTCTAGGACGTTGTGGTCCCATTATAATCGGGGGGCTGGGCAACGAGGCGGTTGAGGGCGAGATCACCAATGTGACCGGCATACGAGACGGAGTAAATTGTGGATGAGGGGCAGGGATGGAAGGACTGGTGTATATTGCAGGCGGACGAGTGGAAGGGGACATGGACGAGGATAATACATGAGGTGCAGGGGACTGCAGTGAAGAGCACGACGACGAGAACTGGGAAGTGTTTGTGGATGGACTAGCCGATGAGGGAGGAGGGTATACGACGTTGGGCGAGGCAGCGTCCGGCAAGGTTGAGATCCACCTCTCCCAGTTTCTATGGTAAATCGCCCTTTCTTCGTCAATCCGCTCCCTGTACTTGGATAACTCCTTGTTTTCCCCAAGAAGACAAAATACGATGTCCTTCAATGGAAGAACCAGCATGAAGATAGCGAGCGTTTGACCAAACGTCCACTGTGATTCCCCCTCTTGAACGAAGGCCTTCGTCTGACTGATCATAATCTCAGTATCGACGGCAATGGCAATGTTGAAACCGAATAGCAATGCCAGAGTGATATAGCCTGGAAGAAAGAAAGTAACATTCTTTGGAATAATTGAGAGTATTTCCACGGCCCGGGAACAAATGGCGGCAGCGCCGTATAGGACGCCTACCACAACGACTAGGTTTAGACCTGGTACGGCGATGATACCGTAGATTGCCAAGGATATGACACGTAGTAGTTGACTAGTCACAGGTATTCTGTGACCAAGGATGACGAGGAGTAGGGGTAAACGGGGCGCGCACTGCGACGAAGCTCCAAATGTATCAATCTTTGCCCAGAACCATAAGCCAAAACCGGCGACAAACGACAGATGAAGGGAGCCAACCGCCAACAGCGGGAGGGCTTTCTTTTTTGGGAGAGGTTTTTGTGGTTGAAACGTAGACAACCTGAAGCCCGGAATTTTCACCAGTCCCTGATATCGAAAAAGGATGGCGTATAGTAGGGTATTTGTGTTGTTCATCCAAGCGAGGTTGAGAATGATGAGGGCGTGGTATGTACTCATTCCAAACGTTGCGGCCTGAATGACTGCAGAGGAAAGAAGAGCACAGGCGGTGAGCAGGATGGTCATCGATTGGCTTTCTATGAGAAGTAGTTCCTTCCAGCTGACATATCGGTCCCCCAGCGCGACAACAGACAAAACCAATGCAATGAAGTTTTGGGCATAGATGGCGACGCGGATGCCAATCCCAGCTATATCAGGGTTGGCTTGTATGCACCCGAGGCTGATCAATGAGTCTGGCATTGGGGGGAGAGCTGAAGGCCGGATTCCAGGAAGCAAGCATTTCCAGTTCTTGGTTTATAATAGAGGTGGAAGGAAACAGACGCCAAAATCCCTCACGCCGCCCATTTGTTCTGCTATCACGTGCTGTGGCAAGGAGGCGATGGGCACAGAAGAGAAGTCCAAGAATCATTTGTCACATCAAGCCAGAGCGGTATAGTCGGTAGCGCACTGTCTTTGACATGACAGGACCAGTGGCATATACATAAGAAGAACCGCCACTACTCCCAATCACCGTCGATCTATCACCGTAGTGGGGTGATTCCAATCGTAAGTTATTGAATGAGGTGTATGGTGAGTCAAGGGTGAGTAAACGGAACTGTTGGAAGTCTGGGTATAGTCGCAGGAAGAGTTGGGGGTATGTCGCAGAGGGCCCAGATTCTTAGCTTGGTGTCGGAGATCGGAGATCTGTGACTACCATTAAACTTGTCAGGATAAGGAGGAAGGCTGGCGTTCGCCGACCGTAAATGTGTTAGAGACCTTCTGAGATTGGATGCTATGAATGAACTTGCCTCCTATCCCAAATGCGCCAAAATCTATATTTGTGAGAGAGAAGAGAGAAGGTTCAGGACAGGACAGTAATAGATTTAATGGGAGGAGAGGAGGGGGTTGGAAAAGTGGTCCTAGTATTTATGTCGTCGCATCGGTCGAGTTCTTGTGTGAGAAGAGGTTGGCTCAGCGGATGAACAAGGTGGTTCTTGCATATCCAGGCGTGAGCGAGAGGTCGACGAAGGTGTTGGTGGAAGAGATCGTGACCGCCAGTCAGGAAGAGTTCTGGTTGATCTAGCCGGCTCTACCTCAAGAGACGACAGCGAACGCGCTTGTAATACAGAACTCGGAGCACCGGTCGCCGATGCCTCTGTGCGTGTAGCAATCGAATGGGGTGGCGATATTGTCGTTCGCGAAGGTGAAAGAGAGCGAGCATGATGTGACCTTTCCACGGGACTTGGCTGAGGTGGTGGACGGTCAACAGGGTGCAATGATGGATCGGCTCGAGAGAGTTCCGAGCTTTGTGTGGAGATCGATGTAGAGGAGGCTGAAGAACTGGAACTGGATCGACGTGCTCTGGGTCCTTGGCGAACGCGAAGATGCTGATGTGTGGATGATTCCTGGGTAGGTCTTGAGGGTCTGGTGGACTGGTGGACTGTTCTCCGGGTTTGAGGCCGCCTCTGAGGCCGCCTGGACTCGGCTGGTTTGCGTGTAGTAAAACGACGCCGATGTGGCATCTGCTTCTTCCTCTCCTTCTGGGCTTTCTCTCGTCTCTTCAGCATCTGCTGGTGTTTATCCCTTCGTTCTCTGAGGCTGGCAAGGTTGCGATCTTCCCTAGCCAATGTGAGAACAATATCCCGTAGCAGAAGAATCAGGAGGAATATAGCGAGCGTCTGGCCGAAGGTCCACTGTAATTCTCCCTGTTGCACAAATGCTTTCGTATGGTTAATCATAGTTTCAGTATCAACGGTAAACACCACGTTGATGCCGACCAAAATCGCGAGGGAGAGATAACCCGGTCCAAAGAATACGATAGTGCGTGTCATGGGGTGTATATACCGCGCCATCCAGAAACACAGCATAGAGAAACCATAGATTGCTCCAACTACAATGATGAGGTTAAACCCAGGAACCGCGACAACACCATAAATCCCTATAGATATTCTGCGAAGAGCTCGGCTGGTCACAGGAACTCTGGAACCAAGGATCATCATGGAAATGGGGAGTCGAGGCGCACACTGGGAAGCAGTACCGAAAGTGTCTACTGTCCTCCAGAACCACAATCCAAAGCACCCTACGAAAGAAAGATGGAGGGAGCCGATTACGAGCAGGGGCAAAGCCTTCTTTATTGGTGGAGACTCGGAAAATGTTGACTTGATATTCTTCAGTAGCCTTCGGCCGCCAGATGCCCTGGTATCGGAAGAGAATGGCATACACAAAGGTATTGGTATTATTCATCCAAGCAAGATTGAGGATGATAAGGGTATGGTATGTACTCATACCAAGCGTGACGGCTTGAACAACTACCAACAAAAGCAGGGCACAAGCCGTAAGAAGAATCGACATGGATTGATTTTCGATGATGTTGAGCTCTTTCCAGCTAACATATCGGTCTCCAAGTGCGGCGACGGCCAGGATAAGGGCGAGGAAGTTCTGGGCATACATAGCGACACGAACGCCGATGCCAGCGATGTCGGGATTAGCTGCAATGCAGTTTGGGACCAGCTGGGCCACGTCTGACATGGCAGGAGTTACTGTAAGAGCTGAGCATTGAATTTTTGGGACTAGCCATTGTCGTTGTTCGCTTCAGTGAAAGATGAACTTGAACAATTGAGAGCATCACAAGGTCACGTGCAGCAAATATGGCCGATTGATCAGCAATGACGTTTGTGGATATAGTCTGCTATCATGTAAGTACATAACACCTGCTTATGCGCTTGCCTCTCAGCAAGATGTCTGCTTCTGCAAAATACCCTATCTCTGCCCTCCCTCTGCCTCCTATTGCCGCACTGCTCACTAAGAGACTCACACCGGATACCCACACTCCCTCAGTCGCTGCCTTTCGCCAAGTCCAAAAGGACAAACCCAGTCTCCAGCGCAGAGCCCGTCTTCTATCGCCAGAATGCCATTTCTCTCACGTCGCTCCCTATCCATTGCCATTCCCCTTCGATGTCAAACCACCCGAGAATGAAGACCCAGCGGAAATAGACAAGGGCGCATTCATCGAGCGCTGGCTTGCCGCTCGCGAGTCTATCCATCTGCAACCACCTCCCGCACAATACCCGGATGCACCTCTGCGCAAGTACTATCCGGAGAACAGAGACCAACCACTTGATCTCCTTGCTCTCTCCGAGACTGGGCTGGGGGATTGCGTCCCACATTTAGACGTTGGGGATGCTTTTGCGATTATTGGAGCCCCCACACTCTCAGACGAGTTCAGTGACGAAGGAGATGGAGTTCCTTCCGATAGAGAAGATATTAGAGCCGCCAGGCAAGACCTCGTTGAAGTTTTGAGTGGGCACGCCATGTTGATGTCGGACGACTTCGCGCCATGGTCAATGCGATACAGTGGACATCAGTTTGGCTCCTGGGCTGGACAACTTGGAGATGGTCGTGCCATTTCAGTTGGTGAGTATTGTTCGCACGTATACCAACTTGTGTGTTCACCTTATCCTAGTGGTCACACCTCATCCTACCAAGGTTGGAGAGACTTACGAGCTTCAGCTCAAAGGTGCCGGACGCACACCATTTTCCCGAAGTGCAGATGGTCTTGCTGTCTTGCGTTCATCTATCCGCGAGTACCTCTGCTCCGAAGGTATGTACGCAGAACTACTCGAGTAATTCATATGCTCATCCATGAATCAGCGATGCACGCCCTTCACATTCCAACAACCCGCTCTCTTTCACTCATTTCTCTCCCTGCGCTCCCCGTCGCCCGTGAGCAGATGGAAACAGCCTGCGTCATGACGCGTGTTGCGCCTTCCTTCATTCGCATCGGTAACTTCGAGGCCTTGAACGGCCCCACCAACATGTTTTTCTTTGGTGGAGGCCAACAGAAGCCAGATCTGGAAGCCCTTCGCATACTCGGGGAATACGTAGCAAAGGATGTCCTTAAGCTCGACCTCAAGGATGGCGAAGCCTGGGGAGAGAAACTTGTACTTGACGTTGCTGAGAGGAACGCAAAGATGGTTGCTGGATGGCAGGCGTACGGGTTCATGCACGGTGTCATCAATACCGATAAGTAAGTCACGGGTTGTTTGGCATGGGTATTCTCGCTGACCCGATTTCAGCGTTTCGATCCTTGGTTTGACAATTGATTATGGTTCGTCCTTCGATACTGGGTGTGACTCGAGGCTAACTACCCATATCACCCTAGGTCCATATGCTTTCATGGATGTCTTCGATTCATTCCACATCTGCAACCACTCCGACGAAAGCGGTCGCTACGCCTACAAGTACCAACCCAACATGATGTATGTGACACTACACACTACCCCACTTCTATACTAAAGTCAATCAGAGTCTACGCTCTCAGGGCCTTGCTCGACGCCCTTGCACCCGTCATCGGCGCCGAAAAGACCACATTCAAAGGCCAAGCCGTGCCAAAAGATTGGGCCAAAGACGCCACTCCGGAACAAATCGAGGCTTGGAGCGAAACAGGCAAAGAGCTCAAGAGTGAAGTTGAGCGAATTGTTCAACAGACCTGCTCAGACGAATACGGACAACTTCTGCGCAAGCGTTTGGGCCTTAAGAGGAATGATTCCAAAGACCAGACACAGTTTTTCCAGCCGCTGTTGGATATAATGGAGACCCATCGTTTCGATTTCCATATCACTTTCCGGAATCTCATCGATTTTGACTCGACATGGGACGTTACAGCCACGGATGCTGATGCGCCGATACAGACATTTATCGCGCATTTGCTCGAAGCTACGCCCGATGCTGGGTCCTTGAAGAAGGACGAGGCGAGTTCACAGTGGAGAGATTGGTTGAAGGTGTATTCGGGGAGGATCCAGAGTGAAGTCTCGGATGGGCTCTGGGGAGCAATAGAGAAAGCGAAAGAGGAGCGGGCGGAGGAGATGAGGCTGGCGAATCCGAGATTTGTGTTGAGGCAGTGGGTGTTGGAGGAAGTGATCAAGAAGGTCGAGAGGGACAGTACGAGTGGAAAGAGGGTGTTGGCTAAGGTTATGCACGTGAGTCTGGGTAGGATTGAGCTTGGTGTTGGTGTTAACCGTATTCATTTCAGATGGCTTGTAACCCATATGAAGCATGGGGTGCGGAAGGTGATACAAGTCCAGAGGAAGAACTGAGTAAAGAGGAGCAAGAAGAGCGGAGGTACTGTGGGATTGGGGAGAGGAAGATGTTAGGGTTTCAGTGCAGTTGTTCGAGTTAGAGGCAAGTTATGACCAGAAACATTCAGGTCATATGCTGCATGTAGAATTAAACCTGAAGCTTGAAACTCTGTTTGTCACATCAAAAGTCACGTGAGCCGTCCAATGACGAAATAATGACTGCAGGCCCGAAATTTCATCTCTTGTTCTATGTTAAATTGAGCCGTGTACAAAGCTGGAAATCCTAAGACGCGGGGGAAATTTGAAGCTAACGGCCCAGGGCAAGGGGGGCAGAGGTGGGTAGAGTATTCAAGAGTATGTTTGAGTGACCCTGATGCACGAACAGCCCTGCTTAGGAAATAATACACCGGAGACAAGTATTCCCCTTCCCACCGCCTCGTAGCGGGCCAGAAAATACAAGGTGGATGTTCATATAAACCCTCCTCCTCTGATAATAACCTCCATTTCCTCAATGACTACCACTAAACTGCAAAAGGATGTGACTCGAGCAACATTGCCCTGCCTTCCCCACGAGATTTGGCAACTCATCATCCGCTACCTGCCTCATGAGGCACGATGGCAGGTCCGGGCAGTGACTCAGATGATTTATGGTATTGTAATGGATGAATTATTTGGATGGATGAAGATTATGCACCTTGGTGGTCTGGAGACAGAGAAAAATATCAGGTTTTTAACGTACGGCTCCTACCTTTCCATCTTGATTCCGTTCCTAATATTCGCCATTTTTGGTATTCTCAAGTGCGCCGAGCATAGCAAAACGCGTTCACCATCTCACGATACATAACCAGGTCTGTTTGGCACCGGCGCTTTCTCTCAAGGAACGACTCCAGCGACGTTTCTACGAGTCCTATGGTCATTGGATAAAGAGAGGCTCCCACTCGCGACGCCTCCGGTGTTCCCCTCAAAGTCTACTCGACTCTATCGCCAAATTAGATGGACTATACACTGTGGAAGTTGTATTTAGCTCCGGTGTTTGGACTACTGTTTCCCCGGAGTGGAAACCATATGTCATAGGCCTTGGCTATCTCCGCTGTGCGCTCCGGATGTCTGGCGCCACAATCACCAGACTTTCGCTGTCCATTCCGGTAGTTGCTTTGGGGCATTTTCTCGATGGGACTCGGCGGACGATGGGGTGTCCCGATTGGAGTCCTGGTCATGCAGGCGAAATTGTGTTACCCAATCTCGAGGATTTAATTCTCATATTGCGTCAAACAGCCGAACCCAACCTGATGCAAGATGCCGTCAAGCAGATCTATGAAGTGTCGATCCCCGAATTTATCTCTAAACACAAGATGCTGACGACCCTCACGATTGAGGATATCCAATATGCTGCCGATCCAGCTCACCCTTCACCCTACCTTCCTCTTGCCCCAATATTTCGTGCCCTATCCTCAGAACCCCACTCCGCCACTCTGTCACAACTCCGGTCGTTTTCCATTACTCACCCGGTAATAGCATGGAACGTAACTGACGATACGGTTGCGGCAGAACTAGAGGCGCTTTCTAACTTTCTACAAAGATATGCAAGTCAACTTACGACACTACGGCTGGATCTCCAGGCGTACTTCCTCCCACTTCCCCGGTCGTACACACTCCCACACCCTAGGAAATGGTTTTCGAATGAATTGTACAGTGTACCGTTCAAATGCCTCCAGACTTTGGATATTAGCATGCTATTTTACCCATTTGCCAACTATGGCGATACAGCCGTATCGTATTCACTCGGACAATATCTGCGCCCGCTTTTGGAGAGTGGGTTGAAGGTCTTGAGAGTGAGAGACTATATCTTTACCTCCCTGGACCAGGTCAAGACCTTGTTGAATGCGTCAGCCGCAGAGGGGAATGGCGGTCTGGTGGAACTTGATATTACAGTGCGGCATCTATCACCTTGGTTGCTTGATCTATTGGCGGGGAGATTCCCAACGCTGGAAGTGCTTGGTCTAACATTTGAGGTATTCACCCACGAAAAGGTCCCCACCGACGGACCGCAGTCAGTATGGGAAGATACGGAGTCTGCGTCAATTGTGAGTCAACTATACTGTCCATATCATAGCTATGAATCCACTGCTTGCTGACACCTAGCTGTCTCAGCCGTTTCAGAAGCTCATGGAAAGTCGCGACTACACCTCCGACTGGCCAAAGTTACAACTTCTTCACTTGTACGCGTATGGCGACTACAAATATAGCCACATCTCTCGATATCGGGCAATCATAGGCGCATTTCCGACTACGGTCAGATATCGAATAGGTGGCTGTGAGATCGAAAATTATGAGTGGGACTGGCGAGGGGATATCGCTCGGTCGGGAGCTGTACAGGCCAACAATATCACCGGGCATCTGGTGCAATAGTGGTTGGCTTGCACTGGATGATCTAAGGGTGCGCTGCCATTCTTGGCAGTGGTCGATTTTCTCAATGACCGTCTCAGTGCTGGTGACAGGACGAGAAGGCTTTAAATTCCACTCCAATTCCACCCTATTCCCCAGTGCCATGCGTCGACGCGTATTTTGGTCTGTAGATCTTTGAGGGAAACAGGGCAGCATTCTCACCTGTCCCAGCCCCTACATACCAACTCAACAATCTCCGCCACTAGACTCAAGATGAACCGGATAGCGGCATTTATCGACCATATCGAGGTTCTCAGTTGAATAGCCCCACCAGTCCCAGTTAGGTTGTGGGAGCCTTCGGCACCTAACATACCGGAGAAGCTACCCTCGATAATCTTCGTTCTGCAGTGTCGGAGGCTTGTCTAAGTCATCCTCAGGTTCGGACGATGTATATTTACTGGGAAAACAATAGAGAACTATTATAGACCAACGGGAAAACGTGACTTCATGACCATGATCACTTATAAGTACCATTTAGTGGGTGCTGCCGTTCTACTGACTACTGCGTAGAACTATTCTTGGGTACGTACTGACCGTGCAATCCGTTTCATGCCGTACCGCTCCTACCACTTACAAGAGGGCGCATGGGTAGGCATCCACACCGTCCTCCCGTGCTCACGGCCCATGTGGTTCGTCCTTCAATGGCTTAGTATATGCATCGGAATTATAACTCGATTTCCTCAGTTTGAGGGAGCTTTGAGTCAATCTTATGCCAACCTTCAGGCTGGAGATGGGTGTAAAGTGAAAATATGCTGCACTATTGTGGCTGTGCTCAGCCTGCTACTCGAGTGGGGTAACCGTACAGATGTAACCGTACAGAGAGGGAGGTGCCCGTCTATACGACTGGTTATGGTTATGGGCGAAAATAAAAGGAGGGACGTAGTGGGTATAGACAAAAATAGGTACTCGTATTCACTCTGCATACTCGGATATGAAAGAACAGGGGGGAGGGAGGTGGGGTTAGAACGACCAATCTCCTTGAAACGAACCGCTTGCAAGTTTCTTTTTCTTTTTCTTTTTCTTTTTCTTTTTCTTCTCCTGGGGACTATCTGATGTTTGAGTAGATTGGCTCATAGCTTTGCGACGACACAGCCATGGTGGGTTGGAGGTTGTATCTCTTCTTGGTGTCCAGTGTTGGGCTAATTTCGCTGCTGCTGCTGAGAACCCTGGAGCCATCGGTTCTCCTGCCTTGCTGAATGTGTCAAATCTGGTGAGGTTGTTCGTGTTCGCTTTGTTCAGTCGTTTGTGTTCGTTCTATTCGGTTGTTCGCGTTCGCTATGTGGTCTGTTCTTGTGCTAATGTCTCGGGGTATGATTTGTTCTTTCGTTTGTCCAGTGTGCGTCGGAGTGTTCGGTTCAATACATGGGGGTTAGGCTTGGGGTTGGTCTGCAGACGATTCTTTCGAGGGTGGAAACTAGCTTGGCAATTACATGACTCTGGTCTGAAGTTGGCACCTTCAGGCTGTAGTTCATGTCGCGGACCGGGGATATCCACGCCGTAATATGGAGTACTGAGAGAGTTCACATAAGGGTCATGGTGCGGTATATCGGTTGCTGAATACTTACGCTTCGATAAAAATACCCCCAGCCAGTCGGATTCCCTGTCTTGGGTGCTATGACTAAGGAAAATAAATGCTTGAAAGAAAGGCTGAGTACCCCATCCGACATTAGCAAAGGAGGGATCAATACCTGAGGATAAAATGGCGATGGGCGCATAAGGATCGAATAAGAGTGTTATATGTTTGCCAATCATCCACCCAGGGTCAATGACGAGCCTGGAGATAATTGTGTTAGACTTTATAAATGTTCTCGGGGGTTCAGCATTCAACGTTCAGCTTACAGGAGAGTGAATTGCTGTCAACGAGAGGTTCAATAAACCGTTACCAGAAAATTATACCTAGAAAAAGGCTCACAAGACAGGACCCGACCGCGAGCCCCAAGCTCAAATTCAACTTATCCTTGAAGGAGACAGTAACGGCAGTAACATGTTCTAGGAACTTTGTTAGAAGACAGGGTCTAAGCTGAGAAAAAATCAAGACCTACCGGCTGCATTACCGACAATCGGCAGTAGGACAATGCCAATGTATTTGGGGCTGATATAGCCATGGTGGGCCAGGCCGTCGATTGAATCAACAAGCCATTCCGCAGTAAAGGCGACTAGCTAGGAAAGAATGCACTTCAGTTCAAGTCTGGCACCGTGACCAAAGGTTGAGCGCATACAATAGTGATAACCGCGAGAAGAAATATAGCTACATGTATACTCAGCTGAGGTTCCTCCCCGTCTTGTTCTGGGGCTGCCTCCGAATTCTGGATATCATGCTTATGTTTGTCATTGGTGTAGAGACAACTAGGTCGAAGGCATTTACCTGTGAAGTCGGAACCCCAATAAGTAACTCAGGCTTGATGGAAATCGCCTGCCTGGCACAGTCGGATGGTGTCCGTTCACTGCATTTCCTCTCTAGTTTCGCCTTTGACCTCCTCCCGATAGCACGACAACCGTATACAGACTGTTGTACATCAGAATAGTCGTCCCAGTATAGTCTCCTAGAGGACCAGAGCTGGAAGAGTAGATATCCCATGTAAACTACAAAGAACAGAAGCACGATCAGGGTGTTGACGTGGTGCACTATTTGACGAACCCCACTCACTGGTTACAAGTATCAATGATGTCTGGAGAGGCATAAATGTCAATCTAAGATGCAAGCCGGAAGTGGATATGTTACTTACTCCGTGGCTCGCAGCCAAAATGCCACGAGCTTCGGTTGGAGAGTCCTGTTGAGTACTAGTGTCCGCAGAATATTGGAAAGCAGCGGGGAGTAACACAGCAATGACGCTGAGTGTCAACAATGACGAGTTCAACTGGGATATGCCTTGTGATCACAGAAAGGAGGGAGATTCTCAGTATCTGCAAATACAATCGACTATTATGATGAAAGTAACGCACCGATACCGAAACCTTGCTCTGGGTATTTAAACCCTCCTACGAAGAAATACATACCCAGAACCAACACTGATTCAGTGGAAGGCGAAATGGTCAGCAGAATTGACGGTGATCCGTGCATTAGGGAACGCACATAGGTTACTGATGATAGATCCCACCACTGTTAAGTAAAAGATAGATCAGTTACCGAAAATACGGATTCGAGATTGCGAGTCCATGATACGACGGACCGTGACGTACTAGAGGACTGTACGATGCGTAGTTCGCACTTAGCAAGCGCTATGATCTGGGGCCATACAAAATTAGTGTCAATCAACCCATATACATACTTAGTGCTGCCACGTACAGCGACGATAAGTTCGACTCTATCAACATTAATCAAGAGAGATATCATCAGTACGAGATCGGTACATGAAACAACTATGATTAGGACGTACGCGTTTCCCTGTAAAATGAGATGCCAAGGTCAGTCATATAAGTGGGGGCGTACACATCAGCACCCTACCAAAGTTGCGTTAAGCAGACCAGCAAGTGTTGACCCGACGCGCTGAGCAAGTTCTTCTGTCGCAAAACCTAGTAACTAGAAGGTCGGATGAAAATTAGTTCTTTCATCGGCTTTCATTCCTATGGGGCAGTGCAAACCTTGGCCAAAGGAATGATTGCAAAGAATGAAGCTAGGGAATCTGTGTCAGCAAGAACTGGACCACCCACGTTCTCCTGACTCACAGACAAATACGAGGATATTTTTGCTGGGGTTCTCGGGAGGGAGTGCCCATTGAAGTATCCACTGCAAGGGAAAATCCTTGATTAGTAGCACGCTTTTTCGGTAAGAAGTTACCCAGAGCGACAGCTCACCGAAATGGGTATAAACACAAGCATTATATTGAATGCTATATCAAATTCAGGGAGTTAATTCGCAGAAATTAGTCGGAATACATCCAAGAACAAAAACACGACACATACAAGAAGAACAGACTACCGTCCTCAGGCTCTTGACTTCAGGAAACGCCCCCACAATAGATTTACCGAGTGTTGTTAGTGTTGCCCAAGTCCTCTTCGGGACCTTCATCATAGTAGCCAGTCCACGAGCGATCCCACTGGCCTTCGAGAGCTCCAGGAATTCATCGTTGGAGACATTCTTGATGGTATCCGACCCCTTAGTGGCACTAGACTTGATGCATTCCTGTACGCCTTCCTTCTCGTTCAACTTTCTAAACTGGCGCTCCTTTTGCCAATCATTGAGTGAACCAACAAGAACCTAATGTTGAGGGTTAGCCTACAAATTGCCTAGCAGAAAAAAAATCTATACCACAATGGTGACAGCGATCATGATAGCAACACCCTCCACCCAATCAATTGGTGGTAGGCCAGGTTCGCGGGGAGTATCAGAATCCTGGAAAAGACCTAGGGCGAGGGAAATAACCACAGCAATTGAGAGAAGAATCTATGATATCAAAATACATCAGAGGAATCCACACATGGACAACGTTGGACACGCACCAAAACCTTGTCCTTCATCGCAAGCCACATTAATGCCAGCAACGATTTACTGGGCCGATGGGGCCAAGTGTCCTGACCCTCAAAGGTGGTGTAATGGGTAGGGGGGTCTTTCGTACTAGACGGCTCGCGGATAAGACCGCTTGGCTCAGTGAGTACGATGGTAGGGGGGTCGCTCTCCAATCTGGCAGAGGCGGTCGACTTGACCATATCCAACCCCGTAAGATGATCGGCTGAAAGTCCACGCTTGGGATCGGCCCCTAAGCCGCGTAACACACTAAGCATTAGTGTAGGTGCAGCTGGCGCCTCGATCGTCTTGGGGTCGAGCATATGAGCGAGTGTGCAGGGCTCGAACGCAAACGGAGTAGGGTCAATGTCATCATCCCGGAGGAGTTCGGGCTGGTGTGCAGAACTTGTAGCATCAGTGATGTTGATAGAGGGAATACTTGAATCTTCGTCTGTCATCGAAAGAGATAAGGGTGAGTTGGGGAAGGACCGACCATCTCCGCCCTTCGCCTATATTTCAAGGTTAGAATCTTAAGGCTGTGTCTAATGTTAACGTGAGGTTTGATAGAGTCCCACCTCCTCCATGCACCCCGTTACCCTCCCGCCGCCACACTTCACTCATTCCTTGTTGACTCCACCACATGACCTATGTCTTGTCGTAACTTCTGAATGCACTGGTCAAAATTTGACGAAGAAACACACCAGACAAGAGTTGCAGCAAATGTTGGATTTGCGTCACTCATTATGTAACTAAAAATATCAACACTGAACCCAAACAAGTGCTGCAGATCTGAGATTATCCAGGTTGATTCCGCCGCCTGATCTCGTGCCGCCAGGTGGTTCTCTCCCGACTATGAACGACCCTTCTCCTTTATGGACCTGATCCCTTTCAAAGGTACGGTACAAAGTTCGACCATTTTGCCTCTACGACGACTGGAGGCCCGAATTGAATTGGAACAGCTAATTGTCTTGGCTGGGCACACAGCCTCCACGCCGTCGTCCCTGAACAACGCCTCCACCCCACGTTTTTATGACACGAGCATGCAGTGTTCGCCCGCCCAGAAAATGTGGCAAATGCGCCTCGTTAATTATTTCCTTTCCAAAATTGGGGCCTGACAGGCTAAACCAGTGACTGGTCCCCCGCTCGGGTTTTGCTTTGACCACATCTATTATGAGTTGCCCGTTAAATGCTCTGGCCTTACCAAGTACTTGCCCCATTGCAACCAGCAGCTCCTTACGATGGTCTCAGTGGAAGTTATGGATGTCGGAAGTATTCACTCAAGATCGACTCAAGATCAGGGTTTTCAATCAAATATAAGTTGTGAGACAGGCGTCGTTATCAGCTTGGAGGATTTTACGGAACGCGACTTGGTATATCTACTACATATATCACCAAGACAAACATGTAGACAGTCAAAATATTGACAAGTGGTTATATATCAGTCTCGCCGTGTACGAATGATCAATCTAAAAAAAAAAACAGGATATACGCACATCAAACACATGGGTATATGGTAATAAACAGAGGTCCTATCCTTTCCAGAGGATGGCCGTGCGACGGTGCCAGCACCATGAAGTATAGCATGCGGCCCAAGCGCATGGATACAAGTAAGTAGGAGCGGAATAACCAGTCATTCCGGAGAGAGGAGAGATGATGGGCCGAGAGCGAGGGGAGAACGGGAAGTGAGATGATAAAACGAGAGTAACAGAGCAAGGGAAACGCCGATCAGTGAGTGCTTGCATGACGTCTATTGTTGAATACAATGCAAATGGGGTGTTGGTTTATCGAGACAAGACGGGGTGCAAAGCCGTAAGCAGGGGTATCTTCGTGCTGTAAAACAGGCGACGAGCACCACCTCGCCGAGTTGGGCGGGGTGGTGCAGGGAGTGCGGGGTATCCAAAATGCAAACAAGCCGAGGTAAACGGCGGAGTTGGAGGTCGGTGAGCAACTAGAAATTCGACCACGAGATCATGTCATTCCTCTCTTCACTGGGCGCATCCATCTGAACCGTCACGCCCAAACTGCTGCTCCTCATCGGCCTCTCCGCCTTCAATCCCTTCACTGATTTCAAAAAACACCAAGCCGGTACCATACCCAGCTCAACATTCCCTCCACTCGTCGTACCAACTCCCGCTCCAACGGTGTGACCAAACATCGTCGGGGTAGCTGCCCTCGAGGCCCGACCACTGAATAAGCTCTTCGGCTGGGGCATTAATATCCCACTTTCCCTACCAACAACACACCAACCATCATCAAATGATTGAAGGATCATCAGCTGTTCACCGAGTGTTACGAAAAGTTCATCCGGGAGGACAGGGCTGAAGACCTGACGGACTTTGCGGATTGAGCGCCCCGTGTCACCAGGCGTGGTGGATGTTATAGATTCGTTGTAGGAGGATGCGGAGAAGACGGAGAAGCGTGACATGCGGGAGCTTGCGGCGTACGAGCTGCGGAAGATAGAGAGGCGTTCATTTCCAGAGGCTGATAGAGGAGCGGGTGGGCCGTTGGGGGGTTGGAGGGCGAAGGAGAAGGGTTTCGGGAAGGACCCTGATTGACGATAGTGAGCGATGATCTGGTCGCGTTCCGCCTGTTCGAATTCTGGAGTGGACTTGGTGAGAGCCTTGGAGGGGAGGATAACTTGGGAGTTTATGTTATATCGGGAGAAGGATCCTGCTGGGGCCGTGCCTTGCCTACGCGGGATAAAAATCAATTGAATTTTAGATCTTTGCCTCGAGTATTATCACGTACGGATAGACGCCTTTTTCATAAGCTTCATCTTCTTTCACCACGCCACGGACAGAGAGGAAAGCAGGTCCCATTCGGTCTTGACGTTTCTTTGCGAGCGATTTGCGATAAATGTGAATCCCAAGCCACAGAGCAATACCAGCGACGATTGCTCCTGCAACAACGAAGCCGACAATGTACAAAGCAGGGACGCCGCCTTTAGATGAGGCAGCATCTCCGGTGGCTGGGGCAGCGCGACTGAAAAGAGCGATGATAGGCATGAGGTGTCGATGATGGAATGGCAGGTTGTGTCAATGAACAGAGCAACCGCTAGATGGCTATAAACTGTGAATATTCACAAAGATAAACGAGTGGAAGTTTTAAGACGTGAGGGACCGCATGCGGATAGGAAAACAAAAGCAAGAGAGAAGGGTTATGAAGAGGCAGACAAGAAGAGGCAGCTGAGGCAGGTTCATTACCATTTCCATTTTCATTCCTGGTGCCCTGGCAACACCATCCATATATGGCAATACCGCTACCTTAAAGATCAGACACCCGTCTTCTCTGCTGAGATGCTTGTGGGCTACTCTTCGAGCAAGGGCACTGATATATGACCTTCCTTGCGTTGAAACGGCTTCTCGTAACAGGGTTTCATAGCTTGGCATTTATATTCTTCTCTTATACACCTCAGAATGTCCCCCTGATCATCCTTCACGCACTTGGAGCTTCCTGGGGTGCGGATTTGCTATATATTCAATAGGAAAAGTTCTTTGAAGGTGCGTGACTACGAGGTCCCTGTGTGATCCTCCTGCTTGGTGGCCAACCCGTCATGATGCGCTCGTCCGATAAGCCCATCGGGTCATCGCTGATGCGACTGTTTCAGGGGTTTCTGAAACGAGCCACGACTGGGAACAAAGTACGGTCACTGTTATCAAGGGGTCCCACGCATGATAAATATGTCAGCAACGGGACTGAAAACACGATTACATATTTGATGTGAATATTAGAGCGCTCCTGTCGGCGGAAAGAAGGTATTGATGTATGTTGGATGTGATGCCAGTGACGATGTCTCGCGGACAGAAACACGCAGAAAAACTCAGAAAAACTAGGAGAAAAATTCAGAGAATTCATTGTCGAAAGACTTGGAATCCAAGGGAGGAGTGGGGTAGACAATTAGTGTGGGAGGTGGAGTGGTTGCGATTGATGGGGGAAGTGGTTGCCACAAGAGGTGTCACGGGCGTGTGACTGCAGAGGCGCCTTTGTGGACCTCATCGTCCTCGCTTTTCTTCCTTCCCAGCTGAGTTTATCACTCGTCCAGTCGTTCTTTTCTCCTTCCCTTCCTTCGTTATGGGATTGCTTATCTACAAAAAATATGCCATAGCTCAGCGTCAGAACGCAGATCCCGTTGCCGCGCCAACCGCCACAGGTATCTTTGGAGACGGCACTCTCTCCGCCGATCCAAACCAGGCCACAGCTGCGCCGACTCTTGCTTTCGATACCGGCGCCCCAGCAGGCGGAGGCTTTACGACCGCCCCCCAGCTCGCCTCATCCCACATCCCTGTCATTACCACCACTCCCACCGACACACCAACACCTACCCCTTCCTCTGAATCTACTGATGCTTCGGCCACCATAGAAGCTTCTTCCAGTTCATCACGTCCCATTTCCATGAGCACCGTCGTTGGGTCTTGCGTTGGCGCCTTCATTGGCGCCGTCGCCCTCATCTGCCTTGCACTCTGGTTCTACCGGCGCTATCAGCGTTCACTCAAAGCCACCTACGCACGCAATCCCAATAATCGTGCCGATGCCGAGCGCCGGCTATCTCATAGAGAGCCCTGGGGAAAGCTTGAGGACAGCAACCCCGAAGATAAATGGGAGGGTCGTCCCAAACAATCTTCTGCTGAAGAATCTGTCGCTCCCATGGAGAAACTCACTATGTTTAAGAAGTCGAACAGCGTCCGGACGGCCTATACCCACACCGAGGAAGAACCTGTACATTTTGAGATATCCCATCCTTTCGCCCAACAATACCCTCTCCATAACATGAGCCAAACCAACCCCAATGACCGTAACGACCATGCATCAATACCCATGCCCAAGCCCTTAACAGGTCATGATACCAGCTCGCACGCAATCTCCTGGGATGATGCAACCCAAGGCTCGTTCATGTCTGTCCGAACGCACTCGGGCCCAATAAGCCCTAGCGTCAATATGGCTATTCCCACCCCTCCCGCTACTTCGTCACCCCTTCACCATTGGGAGAGCGCCGAGATTATCAATTTCGACGGTCAGAGTGCAGAAATCGTCAACCCCTTCGGCGACGACAATAAACCCGAGGAGCGGCGAAAGAGCTCCGGGAATCCCTTCTTTGGCGCTCAAGAGGATGTGCCGAGACGGCGATCGAGGTCTAACTCGCTAGCGTCCAGGACTTCGCGGGCGCAAAGTGAAGCTACCTCTTCTATATACATCCCTGTGCCGAGACTCGACAAGGGCAAGGGCAGAGCCATTGACCCCTTTAACGATGATCACGCAGCCGTACCACCATCTCCACAAATTCCTAGACCTCTACCTACAATCATAACCTCCCTGCCTACCACGGCCTCACCATCCTCGCCACTCCCACCGCCCCGTCCCCAGTTCGCAACACATGTAGCGTCTTTGTCAGGATCTTCATCGTCCAGTAACGAGCGCGCCTTGGCATCGTTACTTGCTGCACTGGACAACGACACAACAGAAGAAGAGGTGCAAGCAAGGTTGAGGATTGCGTCGATGCAGCCTTCTATTAATTCGACGAACTCGATGTATAGTGAAGGTGATGAGGATGTGACCAAGGAGTTCCCGTTACCGCCTTCGACGCCTGGGCAATCAACGCCAACAGTCGAGTCATTTTTCACCGCTGAATCCGACCGAACCGTGAGGACTTGAAAATCTTGATGTCGGAATTCCGTTTCGGTGTTGGTGTTCATATAATTTGTGTTTTTTATTGGACGGTATTATGCCGTTAGCCTGGAGCTCTTCGTTCCTATTGTCCCATCTTTTGCCTTGTGCTTCTTCGGTTCAATGGCGCTTCTCGTCGCACATTGCTGGTCGTATGCCCCTTGTACTTCCACCCCCCTTAACTTTTCCCCACATCCAACCCATCTCTCGTCTGCAGCCGCACCCTACCCTCTCTCAATTTTGCCCTTCTCACCACTGAACAATTCAACGACATATTCAATAAATTATTGGTACAATACTTAACTCCTTTTTGTCATCTGCCTTCTTTCTTGTTTTGGCTCGTGATATTCTTATCATCATTCATACAGTGTTTTCATTGGTAGATGATTGATGATGGTGATCTGGTATCTCATTGGATGCTTGGGCGTCCATTTACTCCTGTTTCTTCTTATTTCATCAAAGTCTTTACTTGACCTTTATCCGGCGACGTGTCTTTATATTAGTTATGCAAATGAATATGCTTCACACCATCAGAGGGACGATCAGAGAGCGAGATCCACCTGTTCGGGGCAGACGGCTAAATGGACACATGGTGTTTGTCGTCTGTCAATGTCCTTGTTAGTCTGAAGGGCATGGACTAGCGTCACTTCAAGGCCGAGACGTACTGTCAGTTCTAACAGCGCATGTCATGATTGAGCGAAATGACAGACCAACTACTTGTCTCGGAGGGGGTTATTTACCGCCGTCCGCTTAAAGCCGCTTAGAAATGGTCTATGTCAGTATATGTCCTCCAGGCAATGCTAAGCACCTAGCTGTCGTGGAATGCTTCGTTCCTATATCCCCATTGAAGAGCAACCGTAAAACGAAGGTCCCTTGGTTAGCCATCTCCTTAGGAGCCTGCCCTCCTATGTCGCGAGATCTTCTCTGTGTGCCTTACGGCCGAATGTTCGTGTTACAACTCATTCTAAGTCCGTGACTAAATCTATATTTAAGTGAGATATCTGTTTGAGTGTTGAGTGTTGGCCACCCTATATCCTCCCTGTTCCGTGTGATGTGGCACGCTCGGGGATGAGTACTCTCCAGTAAAATCTTGCCCTACCAAGCCTTTCTGACAGTCAAAATTGAGTTTCCTCCAGTTGCAAACTTGTTCTTATGTACTTCGACTATTTTCTAGCTTGATAGGTTTGTTCACCCCAAAAACCAGTTCCAAGATCTCCAGCGCTTAATTAAACTCCGCGGTTTTTTTTTTGGCCCTTCAAATGATTCTTGATACCGCAGATACCCTATTTCCTATGTTATACTATGATGCTGGAGTTCGTATCGCTAGCATGGCCAATCTTAGACACCTTGGACAGTTGAAAAGATATCTAACTTTCGGCATCCCCAGGTGCTGCGAACTGTGTCACATCATCATAGCCATCGTCAACGATCAGCACATCCTTACCTCACTATTCTGCGGGTGTGTTTGATCCGGCAGCTTTCCCGGGCACACTCGAGTCGGACCTTTTTGGCCACTTGGGGAGTTCTATCTTAATTACATTTCTTCCGTCCCGCTTGGGCCTTGTATCCGCCTTACCTCGGGGTGCGACCACGGTGATGACGTATTTCCAATCATTATTTCGTCTCAGTGCAGTGTACTACAAACCTCGCATGGAGTTACCGACAGAAACAACACTCCGTTGAGTCTGGCTACGGGAACACCAGTGAAGAGCGTGAGTTCCGAGAGAATGATGTTTAGGTTTTGCGTGATTGTTGAAAATACCACAGGTTATCTGTGAACCGCACCGCCACGCACTACTGTTGTACGTGTTCATGCCGAACGGCGGCGGGTCCTGGCAGGCCCCGCTAGTCTGACCGCGGCCGCCGTTTTGTCACCTCTCTCCCAGGCCTTTCAACTGTCGTTTTCCCCAGGTCCCAAGAAATGGCCGCGAAAAGAAGAAAGAGTCTTGATAGAACAACGATAGAACCGAAAGACCACGACCTTCGGGTTGGGATTTGATCGATTTGATCCCGGAGATCTTGAGATCTGAGGCGCAGATTCGGTCCAGCGCATCTCCCACCTCCACCACTCCCACCACCACTACTACCACCATCACCCCAGGCTCCAGGACGCCGGAGACGGAACCCTGGGCACTGGTTGCGGAGAGTGGTCACGGTTCCGACGGAACCCGAGGGAGGCGGGGAGATCTCCTGTGGGTCTGTGGGTTGATCCTATGATGATGTTCAGCAACCCGGGATTGACATGATTATAACTAGTTCTCCGCACACCTACGAATGCGCTAATGGTAGACCCACTTCTACATCTCAGCTCGGCTGTAATACCGCTCATAGGGGGTTGTGACGGTACCGAAACGACAGAGATAGTAGGGTCCCTAATTATTAATTAAGGGCAGCTCTCGAATGAGCAGGACAGGCACTCTTGCGTATTTAGTCCTTGCCACTTACGACTTGGAGAGGCATATCACTGGCGGACTCTATAGGAGGGTCATCATTAATGCGGACGTTTCGGTGGGATATGTAATACGGCAAACTCCTATTTTGGTCACTATGTTCACCGCTGCGGATAGATTTGTGTATGCGGTCACTTGTTAGATAGCCACTGACTACGGGCGTTGGCATAACCCGCTGAGCGAAACACAAGACTTTAAGCAACAACATAGCTGTCGGATGCTATCACATTGGGGCCTGGGCCTGACTCGGGCGTGGCTATTCAGAAGTTTGGCGAGAACGGGGGTCAAAGGTACCATCGGACAGTGGCGAGCCTTTCGACGTATTCCTATGAAGACCCAGAGTACGTTGGTCAGTGGTCATCCCTGAAGACACTTTAGTGTCCAATTGAATGGATGATGACCCCCGGCGTCAGGGATCTAGGATATGACACTTGATCAAGACGTGGCCGAATAATCTCAATTGGGCCTTATGAGCATCTTGGAAGCCATCCATCTGTGGTTCTGTGTGGTCTGATACTTACGGGCTTTAGTCTGACAATACAGTCAGATCAAACTGTCTTCCTCGAACAATGCATCATTTGTTTGATGAGCGGCAATCCCGCTGTCGCTGCCAACCTCTCTAACTGCTGAGGCCTTAGACCAAAGAAAGCTGAGCAGTAAACACTGAAACCGTATGTATTATCCACAACGGTCGGGTACCATCAACAGCATCAATGAACGCCTGCCATTGTCGGGTCGGGGGAAAGAATTACAGTGGCGTGCCTTAGCGTGCCTCGCATTTCCATGCGAAGCCTTCAGGGCTGGCTCAAACTGAATTAAAGGGGTGTGCCTGATCAGTAATAGGTTGTTGTTCGGCTTGGAGATCCTTGGGGGCTAGACTTTGAAGTTCGTCGATCAACGTCATCGGCTAACGGGTTTCGAAAGTCATTGTGTAGATTCCGGCCGTTTGATTGCGGACCACCCGACATAATTTTTAGCATTATGGGTTCAAGTCTTCGCACATTTTCTACACAGAACCAGGGACCTGCATCGATGAATAATAGCTTGGCCGAGGGTCTACTAAGCAAATTATTACGAATGCCAGTGCTATCCAACTCATCTCGAAACGAACGCCCAGTGACTTGTCGTTTAATTTGATAGGATGTTGATTTGATCGGAAATCTAGTACACGGAAGACGTTTGCACCGGGCGAGAATGACCGTCACGGTCAAGGGCAGCACTCAGGGAGTTTTCAGCGGTCACGCCTATGTATTACCATCCTAGCTTTTTGCCGATTGTGACGGTATATCTAGCAAAACGATGAAATACAAAGAATAATATATATTCATAGAACTCGCACTGTCCTTCGGTATAAATACGACCTGCAATCGAGGAACAGAACTCAACCCACAGAACTCCAATGACATCCAACTCACATACTCCTTCTTTCGCTACCGACCAAGAAGCGCTTGCATGGGCATATGCTTCGAGTCAATCCCAATCTCAATATTCCAACACTTCAACTTCCACGTCACAAACCAGTGGCTACCGCAATGCTCCTATCCAGATCGTTCTTGAGCCCGCTGGTCAAGGCGAATCTGGAGAGGGCGATGGACAAGACGATGAGGACAGCGGCCGCAAGAGGTATGTCCCGAACCAACAAACGCGCCGTATAGTGACTGACGTAGCGAGACAGAGCTTGCGAGCGGTGCAAAAAAATCAAGGTTAAATGCGAATACCCAGCTAATGTCAAGAGCTGTCTTCGCTGTTCAAAAATGGGACTTACGTGTATCCCCGGGAAGCCCAAGGAACGTAAGGTCCGCCCTCGCCTGTCGGACTATGATCAAGTAATGGATGTTGGGACCTCGGGAGGGAGGTAGTGATGGGAAATTGTCGTGCGTGATGAGATCGTGAACGGGGGATGGTGGTGTATTGTTTGGTGCTGGGGGATCCGCGCGTGCCTTTGAGGAATCAGGGTGGTTTCTGCCTTTGTCTTCGGACCTTTCGAGCTGTGCTGATCTGTTGATGGACTTGAACTTCTGACCCTGTAATATACACACT
Organism: Macrolepiota fuliginosa MF-IS2; assembly: GCA_015584085.1. Classification (NCBI taxonomy): domain Eukaryota; kingdom Fungi; phylum Basidiomycota; class Agaricomycetes; order Agaricales; family Agaricaceae; genus Macrolepiota; species Macrolepiota fuliginosa. The sequence goes on along the minus strand of MU151061.1, from coordinate 11,945 downwards.
AATCTAGTAATATAATGTACATAAATGGAAAAATGTGACCCTGTTTTGGACAGCCTCATGCCTCCGAGGTCCGAAGGTGCGCCATCCTCTCGTCTCACCTGGCAGCATCACATCTTGTGCCTTCCTAGAATGCTCTTGGCTCGAGTGTGGGATGGGACAGCAGCTCTCCGTCTCCACGAGGTCAGGAGTTTGACGCGAGGCTCAGGAAAATCTTTTTCAATGACCATATTCAAGCGACCACATGCTCGAATACAAAACGAATTGAGCATACGACGGGACGGATATAATCCGTGCCGACCCGATAGAAGTTATCTACGGAAACAGTAGGTGTTATACTCTTCGCGAATGAGTTCAGGAACGATCCCAAAATTTTATTGTATAATGTGTCAAATGGCGGTGTTGGCGAGAACTGGACTTCTGTTGATGCATAGCAAGAATAGTGAGAAGTTTGTAGCAGCCTATCGCATTCATGCAACGGAACAGGGCCTGATTGATTGGCGGATGAATTCTCAGGGTTCGGGTGAAAATAGCCGAAACAGGATGAAGACCAAAATGATTGCACGTGTGGTTATTCTTGCCTGGAGATGCCAGATACCAAACAAAAATATGAGAGTGATAAGGAGTGGCCTCGACGATTAGGAAAGGGAAAGCCTGCGTTGATAGAGGCCTGGGCCCAGGTGGCGAGGTTGAAGTGGAATGCGGCCTGGTCACCAGACAATTTAGCACCGATCTCCGTGATACTAACTATGTCCAGTGGGATGCGGAGGTCGTGAAAAAGGGAGTGGATGGCACTGTCTTTGCGAAGATGATCGGATGAGGGTAAGTATAATGAGAGGAGCCGGGGTTTTGGACGGGTAGAGATACGGTGCAGGTGGGTTTTGCGTGTTGATTGGGGGGTGCAGGTAGGCTTGGCGTGTTGGCTGGTGGGTGAAGGCGGAAACAAGAAAAAGCAAACACATTTCAAGTTGGGCGCCTTTGGGCGCAACTGATTGTTTATCCACTGCATTCCACTTGGAGCAGCATGGGCCAAAGTGCCAGTGAGGTGAAATGGGCTTCAGTGTTCCTCAGCGCTGGTCATACTGACCAAGGAGATATTTTGATGGAGGATCGGTTTTCCCTGCACTGGGCTGGTGAGTCAATAAGGCAGCTGTCTCATATACCATATATGGGACGAGATTTTTATCAACATTCAATAAGGATTCAATATAACATGTGTATTATTTGTTCACCGGCCCAGTGCCTGGTGTTCATGAATTCTTCAATAGTCACTCGGGTGGGTGGGTGATACCCTTCGACAACGAAAATGGGCATGGTTGAAATTGGACCTGGCCACCTACTGATTAGGTACTCGAAGTGTAACGCACGTGCACTTTGGTGGAGAATCAATCCCCCCAAATAGCAGGAGGGATATGTTTAGAGATTTGAAACGATCTCGGGACCCAAGCCAGTTCAAAATTAAGCGCGAACTGCGGGAAAACGAACATAGAAGATTCACGACAACCGAGTCTTCGATATGCCGGGTCCGTGGCGAGGGCACGCGTATGACACATCAGATACCTCCAAGTTACAACTGGTGAGCACTCGGGCGCCCATACTCATTCAGAATGCCAGGTGTCATCATAAACCTGTGGGATCCCTGCTGATCACTTCACTCGGCGGTGGCTCGAGTCCCAGGTTCTAGAGCTTATTACTTGCGGGATGAATGCCTTTCAAAGCCTGGCCGCACGGGATGGACTTATTCTGGTGCATGCTGGGTCCCCTTTGAGGTCTTCCGTAGACACGGTGTCCGAGAATTGGTGGTAGAAGGCCGGTCGAGGGAAGACTTGCCATGGCAACTGTTCTGACGGGTTTCTAGTTTGTGCGGGTTGGTTAAAGGGGGAAACATATGTGGAAGGATTGGCAGTGTCATGAATAGAATGGTGTTTCCGTTCATGATATTCAGGGCCCGGGTGGGCGGAAGAGGGACATCCAGCTCCGTCGAGGAGCCCGTACATTGAGGCCAATGGAAGAAAACCAACATGTCATCTACAAAGCATTGGGAATGATGGTTCGTTGGTCAATCAAAGGGAGAATGAAAGCCAGCGCCGGAGACGATACAGGAGTTAAATACTCACTATGATGGGATCAGGAAGAGGTGAGCGGTGTGGGGAGTGGCGCATAGAGCCAGCTTGGTCTAATTTCTCCAGAGGCTCGGGCGGGCAACAGCCGAGTTGGTGTCAGGACCCATTCCAGCTATCACAGCTGCCAAAATATTATGGCGTTTCGAGGAAAAGGTGGTGCCAGGCCGAGCCAGAGGGGAGAGCATGGGCCATATTGGGGAAGCCAATCGGCTGCAGGGGCGATTGAATACCCAAACCGGATTTGACAGCGTTAATGACGAACAGCCTACTGTGGGCATGCGATAAAACAAAGAGGACTATGCAGTAACCTCCATGTACAAATGCCCTTGATAATTGATCGGATCCTATGCAAGCTGTGGACACGAGTTCGTGTATATTACACCTCGGTGCTAGAATTTGTAAAAATTGCGTTCCAAGTAGATGAAAGGAACAGCCACAGTACAGGATGGGAGTTCTACAAGGCGAAGGAATGTCGTGGCTGTGCTCACGTGGCGGCAAGCCCCTTTCGGTATGTCGGTCGGAGCAGGAGTTCTTGGTGGGGCCAGTCGAGCAGAATTCCGCCATATGGTATTGTGCGACAACGAAGAACAAGTGAAAAACAAATACGAGAACGCTACGGAGCAAAGCGCTGCAGTTCGTCATAGGAGAAGGATTTACTGGATCGAGTGCGTCCGGGATAGACGCCTGCCTACACGTGGGAACACAGCCCTTGACGTGCACTGAAGGATATGTGATCGATTGTGGTTATCTTAGGCCTGGGTCAAAAGGGGGTTGACCTGGTTCACTCACACACTCCATCGGCCCGCCTCCCCAACCTGACGACACCTGCGTACAAAAGTCCTCCCTCCCACCATCAGGGGTTTCCAATATCCGCCTCTTGCGGCCTTCTCTCCCTCTTCGTCTCCTTCTACCATGTCCGGGTCCTACAATATGTGGCAACAAAACAGCGGCCTGTATCCTCAGCAGGCTGATTTCGCCTACCCAACCAATGGTCGACAACAGCAACAACAGGCGCCGCAGCAATCATCAACAACCTTCTCCAGTTCATTTCAGCTCCCACAATCCTCCTCGTCTCTTCAGGGCGCCTTTGGTGCCACCGGCCAACATGAGCGTGGGGGATCATCGAATTCTGCACAAAGCGGCGCATATCTGCAAGGTGCCCTCAGTTCCAACCAGCCGCACGCTTTCCCTCAAGATCTTTCTGTCAACACTTCCCCTTATCGAACCGATTCCAGTTCCCTACAATATAACAACAACTACGTGACTGCTTCTCCTGGCCCTATACAAGAGCACTACCCTCAACCAACGGCTCCAGTGCTGCGCCAATCTCAGCCAAATTATTATCGCAATGCGTCGATTGCCCCTGGTGGCTCTGCTCCCCAGACGAAGCGCCAACGAGGACTAGACCGGAATCCGGAGGAAGATGACGGGGAACCCGGTCTAGAAAAGGATGGCGCGAAAAAACAGTATGTATCAAATGCGATACCGCTGGCTTGTTCTGATCCTATCTGCTTGCTCTAGCTCCGGCGCATGCGCCCGCTGCAAAAATCTCAAAGTTAAGTGCGAGTTCGTTACCGACCCAGAAACTTGCAAGCGATGCTTGAATGGTGGCCACGAATGTGTTATTCCAGGGCGAAAGAAGCGACGAGTCCCACCGTAAGCAGCAGCCTCAATTGCCTGATTATCGCCTCACAATTGCTATAGTAAACGGGAGCACCTCATCAATCAGATTCGATTACAAGCGGAACAGATCAACAACCTCATAGCACAACTCGAAGCCGTTCAACGGTCCCAGGGGGATCCACCCAATCTGGAGAATTCTTCAGCTATTCTGCAGTCCCCTATCGTTTCGCCCGATGGAGATTCTACCGATGAATCAGGTGTCGCTCCTAGTACTATCCCTGTGTTCACTGAAGGCAACAGGGCGATCGAGGACTGGCTATCCCAGGCCAAGGAGAGCTTCCTACAGTTTGGTAACTCGATTTCCAAGAGTTATCTTTCAGACGAGGATTCCGACTCTTCCGGTTGGGAAGAAGATTATGATAATGTTGGTCAGGAGGACCTGGAGGGGTACGGTGACGAAGAAGAGAAGTACGATATTGCGGTAGAACACGCCGAAAACGGGTCTGTAATGGGCGACCTCGGGGGCCAGCGATTGAAGAATCAGGGCTCAAACTCCAGTTTGAATACCACAGCGACATCCGTTGCAGGCAGCACTGGCCAACCTCGCAAGAAGAGTTCTGGAGATAAATCGACCAACCTACCTTCTGAAGCCGCTCCTTGGGGACTCATGGGCAGGTTGAGTATCAAGAACCGTGCAACTAGTATGGATCCAGAGGATACTGGAATTACCAGCTCGGAGTACTTCACGAGTATGCCACTGTCTCAAGATTTCCAGATTACACTTCTGATGACATACAGACGGTAGTGCGGAGGACGAGCACGCGAAGAACGTCCAGCGTGTCCAGCCACACATCCTTAATCGCGGTGTGATAACAACTTCTGACGCAGAGAAGCTGTTTGCAATGTACGGCACTCGTAGTTTATTTGCGACCGCTACTCACTTTTCATTCCAGTTATTTCGAGAAGATGAACGATTCATCATCGTTATTGGATCCCATGCTCTACACGCCTCCCTTGACAGCCGTGCGAAGTACCTTTTTGTTCACCGTTAGTAAGTGATTGGTTATCATCAATCTCCATGCCATTACTAAGTTTAATATGCAACAGTGTGCGCCATCGCTTCCAGATTCTATGACGAACGTCCAGAATTGTATCCTCAATTAATGCACTACGCACAACTTGCGGCCGGTACTGCCCTCATTAGTGGGACCAAAAATGTGGAAATGTGTGCCGCATACATTCTGCTCAGCTTATATCCCGTCCCAACTCGACGGATGACTGAGCAACGAAGCTGGTTATACCTTGGCCTGGCTATCAGGTAATGGTCCCCCGGCTCAACTTGAAATGATATAATCTAACTCTAGAGTCTCTTACAGAACGGCAACTGATCTGAATTTGCATATCCCTATCAAAGAGAAGCCCCGCAACGAATGGCAAGCAAGAGAAATTCTGAACCGCACTCGTATCTGGCTCAACTGTTATAACCTGGATCGTTCCACTGGTTCTCAGTATGGCAAACCACCCATCATCAGTAATACTGATTACGTGGCGAACCACTCGGCGGACTGGTACCAGAGCTCGCCGTACAACCTCGAGCACTTCGATATTCATATTTGCGCATATAACGCGGAGTTGAGGGTTATGGCTAAATTCATGGCCAAGATTTATAATGATCCAGAGCAACCTACGGGTCTGAACAAGGTGCGCAGACTCCTGAGACCCTTGAGTGATATCATTGGGACGATCTAACCCCATGGTTTTTTGTAGAATGTAGACTTTGAGGCCATTTCGACCGCTACCGATGATGAACTGAAGGCACTCGGCGACAAATGGTTTTCTCTACTGGAAACAACCAATATGAATGTTCCGCAGAACAGATTCCGGACCGGGTTACTTCGATTAGCCTATAGCTACTCCAGGCTGATCGCACTCTCGTACGGTTTCCAACACGCCTTTGGCAAGAACACGACGGACGAGAACCCCTTCTTGATCCGGGTACGTTGTACTGGCTTCACCGTTGGGCTGCGGAACTCAACTAATCCTGATTTCATAGTGCTTGGACGCCGCACGCGGCATTGTCCATGCTGTTATCTATGACATTTGCCGGCCTGATCAACGTCAGCTTTTCCGTTTTAGAAGTTTCATGACGGGACCACTCAATTCGGTTTTGTAGTGTTTTATGTGCGTCACGGGCCAGAAGCTCAAAGTATCTTTGTTACCTTTGCCTCTGCATTCTTGATCAAGGTGCGCAAATGTGTCAACTCGCCTTTCATTCCCTGTGACCTAATATCCATGCGCATAGTTGCTGCAACCCCGTTTTGCGTCCCATATGAGCCCAGAAACCCGCACGGAAATCAAGGGTTTGGTTCAAAGCGTCGTTGAACTTCTCAGCTCGAAGGAGGTTGCTATCGACGAACGCCACGGACCCGGTCTCTACGCACGCTTCCTCCGCAACCTCCTCCAGGCGCCCATCCTCCGCCAAGATCCCCTCGCTCGACGCAACCGCAGTATACCCAAGTCGGCTGGTGCAACCCCAGAACTCTCAGATCACGCATCTCTAGCGCCGATCTCAAGCCACCCGTCACCAGCCAGATCTGGTGGTTCGCTATCTCCACCACCTTCACAAGAAATGACGTCCTTTGACATGTTTGCACCTGTAGGGATTGGAGCTACGGATCCGTACTTCCAAGGACTGGACAGTACCTCGACCGCTCTAGGACTTACCTATATGACGGATGCAAACTCCAATTCAAACTCAAACACGTCGGCTGGAACTATTTCCGACATGTTCATGCCCCCGCTAACCGGGGATAATCTGATCATGCAGAACATGCAGGTTCTCAGTGGCGGTAATCCAGGCTCGTTTGACTGGCAGTCCAATAGTGAGTCTTCCTGAAGTTTCCTTCTGCGGTCTTATCTGATGAGCTATATATTTGTGTAGACGGATATGCGTGGTACCCGCAGTTCCAGCAGAACATGGGCATGAACACGCTCTTTGACACTGGAAGCTATGCCCGGAACACATGATAAACACCCGGCTTCTGATTTTGTTTTCTATTTCTTAATCTCTTATGCTCCCCACGCCTTAACAAGCTTTCCTCCCTGAACGCAAATATCTCTTACCTCTTATAACCCCTATTCCCTTCCTCCCTCGAATCTTTAACCCCTTCTTGATCTTGTTTATCTGTAAACTTTGTCCTAGTTGTTGTAGTGAACCCTTTTCTTTGGTGTGGCCTGGATTTACTTCTCTCGTGGATGTAAAAGGTAGTCTTATGTACCCTATGTACCTAATAGATAGGAAGAAACTATTCCAACCGCTTGCAAGCACCCAAAGCATGTGAGATGTTATTTTGCTAGTTACTTCGTTCAGGTCGCCGCAATGAGCTCGAATCCACTAAGAGTTGTAGGCCGGAAGCTGCAGGTGGTTGCGTCGAATATCCGTTACAGTAGTGCCGACCTCTGGTCCCCCAATGATTGTCCTCTTTCTGCGATACGGGTCAGTGGTGCAGTCAGTGTCCACACCAAACAGGTGGATATCCTTTTAAATGGACGTTTCTACGAGGGCATTACGATGAGCTCATACTGGTGGGCTAAAAGACCCACTGGCGATGGTGCGAGTGCTTGGGAACATCAGGGCACGGCCCAACAGAGCGACAATCGTGGAAAAAGATCGGGCTTCCGCCCTTGCATCACCCATATCCAGCGCCCCGTCGAATCAAGGAGTGTTGGCCACAACTGTGTATAGCTCCAAACGTGAGATCTTGAGAAGGGCAAACAAAGGCGACCAGCCGCCGAATACGGAGAAGACCTAAGATCCTATCAAAGCCGTTGCTCTGAGTTGGCTCTGAGCCAACTGTGAGTGCATCAGCGCTCGCAACACTTCCCCGGATCAACGCACTTCCGGCCCTGTTCTTTGATTATTGTCTGGGTTCAAGATTCAACACACCCGCTTATCCTTGTCTCCGCACCTGATTAATATGAAGCGAGTTTTCTGGATTGTGGGCTCAGCTTTCAGGTTCTCCAGCCTATTGTGATGGGCCATCTTTTAATTGCTAACTTGAAAAAGGATGGCCATGTGATGGTGGTAAGTACAGCCTGAGGGGGCTGGTGATCTGATGATCATTGCCCGCACAATATATATGTACGCCGGCACCTGAAGAACCTATGGATGCCCTCAATCATGTTACCATTGGAAATGTGAGTCCTTTCTAGATATACCTCTGGATTAACACCATCTACGTTTATTCGATCTGTTAGTGGACTGATAGTGAGAGATTTTCTATTGTTGTGTCGAATCCTGGGGGGAATTCACTTGCTAACTGGATTGGTCAGTGGCCGCTGTAGTCGTCACCGTAAGCAATGATCAATCTCACCCCGTTCTGGCTGCTCAATGCAATTTCAGGTTTATGAATGGTTGATCACACTCGACATGGAAATGCGGCTGATATGGCGGTGGGAATGGAGCTTCACGAAAGCAGTGTACCTGCTGAACCGATACTTGGTTATTGTGGACTTTGTGCTAAACTGTTTCCGTGAGTTTTGTTCCATTACGGCTGCAACAGCAGCTAAGTTTCTTGGGTCTCCAAAGGCTCTTATGGTGAACGTGTGCCGGGTTGTAAGCCATTGTTTCAAGCCATTGCAGGTGAACAAGCCCCGTGGTCATCTCGTGGACTCGATATCACTGACCTGAATAGTGATCTATGTTATCGGGCTCGGCCTTTCCGAATGTAAGTCTATATGCGCCCATAGATTTATATTTGCACCGACTAACCCGGGGATTGTCCAGATACGCTGGCTGTGCGAGTTTGCGTGGTGTGGAAGATGAATAGAATCGTTACTACTTTCCTCGCATCGGTCTGTGTTATCGGTTTTACCTGGGCTTTGACCTCGTTCTCCATTGTGATACACTCGATTGGGCGTAAGTACCCTTCCTTCCACAACGACGGGTGGGCCCTGATACTTACACAAATATCAGTCTTCACATTCCTTCCCTCCGGTGGGTGCCTCCTGAAGATAGAGGGCTCAATACTATGGATTAATTATTTGATACTCCTCATCTATGATGTCGGCAAGTTCTGGGATTCGCGTCCTGACTCAGTTCTGGGCTGATTTAACTCTCAGCAATGCTTGCTCTCATAGCCTACCCAACAATCCAAGGATGTAAGTTGTGGAATAATTTACCTTCCGGTGCCGGTGATTCATTGTCGTACAGACAGATCCATTTACGAACATACAGATCTGGTCAAACATATTTATGTCGAGGGTATGCCCCCCCTTTTTAAATTGGTTACGAAGTTTTAACCTAAGGTTCCTCAGGTGTTCTCTTTTATGTGTACCTTCTCGGTGCGCTGCCACGCCTTTCCTGAACCACACAGCCGTGGCCTAATCCTCCAGCCCATCCAGCTGTTGACATTATCTGCGTCACACTCCAGCTGACATTCGTGAGTCTTACATGGCGCTGTAACATTGTACCGTCAGAACACTGACCCCTCAGCTTGGCAGCCTGATGGCATGTTTCTCTTCTGGATGTGAGTCTTTGGCCTCAGTGAACTTACCTGGTCACTATTTGAAGCCATTGGCTGACATTTCATCCTTGATCAGACCAGTCAGGACGTTGCGCTCAATACTAGCTGCCCGGGCATTATTACACCTCCGCGAGTACTCTAAACCCAACACTCAGGGAGTCTCAACGACATATACGACTGGTTCGGCCGCTGAGATAAGTACCATACGCTTTAACTGAGGCTGAGGAGATGCCTATTTTCCTCGGACTTTCACGAGGTCTCAAGTTACCCCATTTTGCTGCAACCTCATCGTATCGAATGGCCACTGGTACATTCTTTATTTATATTTATAGCACTCAGTATTATACCGTTTAACTTTGATAATGCTTCGCGATCCAGTTCCATAGTGTAAAGCCGACTATTGGGCTACAACGAAAAGGGGGGGTGTAGAGGGCTTACGAACACGGTCGCGTCCGACGACCGTCGATGCTTCAAGACCATAGAGCGTGTCTCAAGAGACGGTGAGAGAGAGAGGGGGCGGGGCGGTTGAGACTGATCAGGAGTTGCGAGTTCAAACTGAGGGTATTGGTTTACTGTCCACACACAAACTAGTAGTACTTGTATGTTTTCTAACACTTGTGTATCGTCGTATTTACACAGTCCCAAAAGATACACAGAACGAAAATCGTTGTCTGGCTCGGCGGGCCACAATCTAGAAGCTGTTTTTACCGAAAAGAGTCTGAAACGGACATCCAATGGTCGTGACTAGTGGGTAGTTTGAAAAGAAATGAAGCCAACAAGTCCTTTTGCAACGCAGGAGACGTTGATAGAGAGGCAGACGCTGATAGAGAGGCGGTCTCGTTCTCTTCTGATGGCCTCGGAGACACCAGTGAGACGCTGGTCGGTGTCCATTTTCCTAGTAGCCAACTGATGGTCTCTACAATAGAATGCACCGGTATATATTATTCATGGGCAGAGTGGCGATGTTTCTGTCGCCTGTTGTAGTACCTAACAGATAGGAAGAAACTATTCCAACTGTTTGCAAGCACCCAAAACATGTGAGATGTTATTTTGCTAGTTACTACGTTCAGGTCGTCTCAATGAGCTCAAGTCCACCAAAAGTTGCAGAGCGGAAGCTGTAGGTGGTTGTGTCGAACATCCATTACAGTAGTGCCGACCTTTGGTCTCCCAATGATTGTCCTCTTTCTGCGATACGGGTCAGTGGTGCGGTTGGTGTCTGTACCAAACAGGTGGATGTGAAAGAATATCAGTTCAAATGGACGTTTCTACGAGAGCATTACGACGAGCTCATACTGATGGGCTAAAATACCCACTAGCGATGGTGCGAGTGCCTGGGAACATCAGGGCACGGTCCAACAGAACGACAATCGTGGAAAAAGATCGGGCTTCCGCCCTTGCATCACTCATATCTTCTATGTCAAGCGCTTCATCGAATTGGGGAGCGTTGGCTACAATTGTGCATAGCTCCAAACGTGAGATCCTGAGAAGGGCAAACGAACGCGACCAGTCGCTGAATGCGGAGAAGATCTAAGATCCTATCAAAGTCGTTGCTCCAAGCTAACTGCGAGCGCTTAGCACTTGCGATACTTTCTCAGATCAATGCACTTCGGTCCTGCTCTCTGGTTATTGTCTGGGTTCGGGATTCAACATACCCACTGCTAAAAAATCTTTGTTTCCGCGCCCGACCAACCTAAAGTGAATTTTTTGTACTGTTGATTCAGCCCGAAGGCAACCTTCAAGTTCTGCAGCTTACTGCGATGGATCATCTTTTGATTGCTAGCCTGAAAAATGCAGCCATGCGATGGTGTTAAAGTACCGCATGGGGGGCTGATCATCTGATCATCATTGCCCACAATATATGCTCGATGCCGCTACTTGGAGAACCCATGGATGCCCTCAATCATGTTGTCATTGGAAAAGTGAGTCTTTTCTGAATTTACTTCTGGATTAACGCCATTTACGTTTGTTCGATCCGTTAGTGGACCGATAGTAAGATTTTCTATTGCTGTACCGAATCCTGGGGGGAATTCACTCGCTCGCTAACTGGTTTGATCAGTGGCCGCTATGGTTAGCACCGTAAGCAGTGATCAATATTATCTTGTTCTGGCTGCTCAATGCAATTTCAGGTTTATGAATGGATGATCACACTCGACATGGAAATGCGGCTGGTATGGCGGTGCAAGTGGAGTTTTATGAAAGGAGTGTACCTGCTGAACCGGTACCTGGTCATTGTGGACTTTGTGTTAAACTGTTTCCGTGAGTTTCGTTTCGCTCCTCCACAACAACAAAAGCTAAGTTACTTGGGTCTTCAAAGGCTCTTATAGTGAACACGTCCCGGCTTGTAAGTCATTGTTCCAAGCCACTGCAGGTGAACAAGCCCCGCAGTCATCCCGTAGGTTCGAAGTCGCTGACTTTGAATAGTGATCTATGTTATCGGGCTCTTCCTTTCTGAATGTAAGTCTTATATGTGCCCATATATTTATACTTGCGGCGACTAACCCAGGGATTATCCAGATACACTGGCTGTGCGAGTCTGCGTGGTGTGGAAGATGAATAGAATTGTTATTGTTTCCCTCGCATCGGTCTGTGTTACCGGTTTTACATGGGCTTTGACCTCATTCTTCATCATGCTACACTCGATTGAATGTGAGCACCATTCCTTCCACGATGACAGGTA